>CM075198.1:5692104-5867104 GCA_037577475.1 Chaunax sp. Z400
GGGTTAGGGCTAGGGTTAGGGTTAGGGTTAGGGTTTGGGCTAGGGTTAGGGTTAGGGTTTGGGCTAGGGTTTGGGCTAGGGTTAGGGTTAGGGTTTGGGCTAGGGTTAGGGTTTGGGCTAGGGTTAGGGTTAGGGTTAGGGCTAGGGTTAGGGTTAGGGTTTGGGCTAGGGTTAGGTTTAGGGTTTGGGCTAGGGTTTGGGCTAGGGTTAGGGTTAGGGTTTGGGCTAGGGTTAGGGTTTGGGCTAGGGTTAGGGCTAGGGTTAGGGTTACGGTTTGGGCTAGGGTTAGGGTTAGGGTTAGGGTTAGGGCTAGGGTTAGGGTTAGGGTTAGGGTTTGGGCTAGGGTTAGGGTTAGGGTTTGGGCCAGGGTTTGGGCTAGGGTTAGGGTTAGGGTTTGCCCTAGTCCAACCCTAACCCTAACCCTAACCCTAGCCCTAATCCCAGTCTAACCCCAACCCTAACCCCTTAATCCTAACCCTATTCAGTATACCCCCCCTACTGAATATGTCATATCTCGGGAAGGGAAGGTCGTAGAGACTCGCGACCAACATCTGCCTGGGGGTTTTCAGGGTCTCTGAGAACGTAAGTCTTTGTCGCGAGTCTCTACGACCTTCCGTTCCCGAGATATGACATATCCAGTAAGGGGGGGTGGGGGGGTATACTGACAATGTGTATCTCGGGAACGGAAGGTCGTAGAGACTCGCGGAAAACTCTGGCGTATTCAGCGCCCCCGAAATATGGCAGACGGATCTTGGTTCCAAGTTGCTCCGACCTTCGGTTCCCGAGTTATACTTAAGTTTATTTTCTCATTGTAGATGAATAATGAATATGTGTATCTCGGGAACGGAAGGTCGTAGAGACTCGGGACCAACGTCCGTCTAGAGGTTTTCAGGGTCTCTGAGAACGGCAGTCTTTGTCGCGAGTCTCTACGACCTTCCGTTCCCGAGATATGACATATCCAGTAAGGGGGGGTGGGGGGGTATACTGACAATGTGTATCTCGGGAACGGAAGGTCGTAGAGACTCGGGGAAAACTCTGGCGTATTCAGCGCCCCCGAAATATGGCTGACGGATCTTGGTTCCAAGTTGCTCCGACCTTCGGTTCCCGAGTTATACTTAAGTTTATTTTCTCATTGTAGATGAATAATGAATATGTGTATCTCGGGAACAGAAGGTCGTAGAGACTCGGGACCAACGTCCGTCTAGAGGTTTTCAGGGTCTCTGAGAACGGCAGTCTTTGTCGCGAGTGTCTACGACCTTCCGTTCCCGAGATATGACATATCCAGTAAGGGGGGTGGGGGGGTATACTGACAATGTGTATCTCGGGAACGGAAGGTCGTAGAGACTCGGGGAAAACTCTCGCGTATTCAGCGCCCCCGAAATATGGCAGACGGATCTTGGTTCCAAGTTGCTCCGACCTTCGGTTCCCGAGTTATACTTAAGTTTATTTTCTCATTGTAGATGAATACTGAATATGTGTATCTCGGGAACGGAAGGTCGTAGAGACTCGGGACCAACGTCCGTCTAGAGGTTTTCAGGGTCTCTGAGAACGGCAGTCTTTGTCCCGAGTCTCTACGACCTTCCCTTCCTGAGATATGACATATCCAGTAAGGGGGGTATACTGAATAGGGTTAGGATTAAGGGGTTATGGTTGGGGTTAGACTGGGATTAGGGCTAGGGTTAGGGTTAGGGCTAGGGTTAGGGTTAGGGTTTAGGCTAGGGTTAGGGTTAGGGTTTGGGCTAGGGTTAGGGCTAGGGTTAGGGGATAGGGTTTGGGCTAGGGTTAGGGTTAGGGTTTGGGCTAGGGTTAGGGCTAGGGTTAGGGTTAGGGCTTGGGCTAGGGTTAGGGTTAGGGTTTGGGCTAGGGTTAGGGTTAGGGTTAGGGTTTGGGCTAGGGTTAGGGTTAGGGTTAGGGTTTGACCTAGGGCTAGGGTTAGGGTTTGGGTTAGGGTTTGGGCTAGGGTTAGGGTTAGGGTTAGGGTTTGGGCTAGGGTTAGGGTTAGGGTTTGGGCTAGGGTTAGGGTTAGGGTTAGGGCTAGGGTTAGGGTTAGGGTTAGGGTTTGGGCTAGGGTTAGGGTTAGGGTTTGGGGTAGGGTTAGGGTTAGGGTTTGGGCTAGGGTTTGGGCTAGGGTTAGGGCTAGGGTTAGGGTTAGGGTTTGGGCTAGGGTTAGGGTTAGGGTTTGAGCTAGGGTTAGGGTTAGGGTTAGGGTTTGACCTAGGGTTAGGGTTAGGGTTAGGGCTAGGGTTAGGGTTAGGGTTTGGGCTAGGGTTAGGGTTAGGGTTTGGGCTAGGGTTTGGGCTAGGGTTAGGGCTAGGGTTAGGGTTAGGGTTTGGGCTAGGGTTAGGGTTAGGGTTTGAGCTAGGGTTAGGGTTAGGGTTAGGGTTTGACCTAGGGTTAGGGTTAGGGTTAGGGCTAGGGTTAGGGTTAGGGTTAGTGTTTGGGCTAGGGTTAGGGTTAGGGTTTGGGCTAGGGTTAGGGCTAGGGTTAGGGGATAGGGTTTGGGCTAGGGTTAGGGTTAGGGTTTGGGCTAGGGTTAGGGCTAGGGTTAGGGTTAGGGCTTGGGCTAGGGTTAGGGTTAGGGTTTGGGCTAGGGTTAGGGTTAGGGTTAGGGTTTGGGCTAGGGTTAGGGTTAGGGTTAGGGTTTGACCTAGGGCTAGGGTTAGGGTTTGGGTTAGGGTTTGGGCTAGGGTTAGGGTTAGGGTTAGGGTTTGGGCTAGGGTTAGGGTTAGGGTTTGGGCTAGGTTTAGGGTTAGGGTTAGGGTTAGGGTTAGGGTTTGGGCTAGGGTTAGGGTTAGGGTTTGGGCTAGGGTTAGGGTTAGGGTTAGGGTTTGGGCTAGGGTTAGGGTTAGGGTTTGGGCTAGGGTTAGGGTTAGGGTTTGGGCTAGGGTTTGGGCTAGGGTTAGGGCTAGGGTTAGGGTTAGGGTTTGGGCTAGGGTTAGGGTTAGGGTTTGAGCTAGGGTTAGGGTTAGGATTAGGGTTTGACCTAGGGTTAGGGTTAGGGTTAGGGCTAGGGTTAGGGTTAGGGTTTGGGCTAGGGTTAGGGTTAGGGTTTGGGCTAGGGTTTGGGCTAGGGTTAGGGCTAGGGTTAGGGTTAGGGTTTGGGCTAGGGTTAGGGTTAGGGTTTGAGCTAGGGTTAGGGTTAGGGTTAGGGTTTGACCTAGGGTTAGGGTTAGGGTTAGGGCTAGGGTTAGGGTTAGGGTTAGGGTTTGGGCTAGGGTTAGGGTTAGGGTTTGGGCTAGGGTTTGGGCTAGGGTTAGGGTTTGGGCTAGGGTTAGGGTTAGGGTTAGGGCTAGGGTTAGGGTTAGGGTTTGGGCTACGGTTAGGTTTAGGGTTTGGGCTAGGGTTTGGGCTAGGGTTAGGGTTAGGGTTTGGGCTAGGGTTAGGGTTTGGGCTAGGGTTAGGGCTAGGGTTAGGGTTAGGGTTAGGGTTTGGGCTAGGGTTAGGGTTAGGGTTAGGGTTAGGGCTAGGGTTAGGGTTAGGGTTAGGGTTTGGGCTAGGGTTAGGGTTAGGGTTTGGGCCAGGGTTTGGGCTAGGGTTAGGGTTAGGGTTTGCCCTAGTCCAACCCTAACCCTAACCCTAACCCTAGCCCTAATCCCAGTCTAACCCCAACCCTAACCCCTTAATCCTAACCCTATTCAGTATACCCCCCCTACTGAATATGTCATATCTCGGGATTGAAGGTCGTAGAGACTCGCGACCAACATCTGCCTGGGGGTTTTCAGGGTCTCTGAGAACGTAAGTCTTTGTCGCGAGTCTCTACGACCTTCCGTTCCCGAGATATGACATATCCAGTAAGGGGGGGTGGGGGGGTATACTGACAATGTGTATCTCGGGAACGGAAGGTCGTAGAGACTCGGGGAAAACTCTGGCGTATTCAGCGCCCCCGAAATATGGCAGACGGATCTTGGTTCCAAGTTGCTCCGACCTTCGGTTCCCGAGTTATACTTAAGTTTATTTTCTCATTGTAGATGAATAATGAATATGTGTATCTCGGGAACGGAAGGTCGTAGAGACTCGGGACCAACGTCCGTCTAGAGGTTTTCAGGGTCTCTGAGAACGGCAGTCTTTGTCGCGAGTGTCTACGACCTTCCGTTCCCGAGATATGACATATCCAGTAAGGGGGGTGGGGGGGTATACTGACAATGTGTATCTCGGGAACGGAAGGTCGTAGAGACTCGGGGAAAACTCTCGCGTATTCAGCGCCCCCGAAATATGGCAGACGGATCTTGGTTCCAAGTTGCTCCGACCTTCGGTTCCCGAGTTATACTTAAGTTTATTTTCTCATTGTAGATGAATACTGAATATGTGTATCTCGGGAACGGAAGGTCGTAGAGACTCGGGACCAACGTCCGTCTAGAGGTTTTCAGGGTCTCTGAGAACGGCAGTCTTTGTCCCGAGTCTCTACGACCTTCCCTTCCTGAAATATGACATATCCAGTAAGGGGGGTATACTGAATAGGGTTAGGATTATGGGGTTAGGGTTTGGGCTAGGGTTAGGGTTTGGGCTAGGGTTAGGGTTAGGGTTTGGCCTAGGGTTAGTGTTAGGGTTTGGGCTAGGGTTAGGGTTAGGGTTGGGCTAGGGTTATGGTTGGGCTAGGGTTAGGGTTGGACTAGGGTTAGGGTTAGGGTTGTTAGGGTTAGGGTTAGGGTTTGGCTAGGGTTAGGGTTAGTGTTCGGCTAGGGTTAGGGTTAGGGTTGGGTTAGGGTTAGGGTTGGACTAGGGTTAGGGTTAGGGTTGGGGGGGATAGGGTTAGGGTTATCCCTAACCTTCGATAAAGTACAAGATACAAATACTTCATAATAATTGTACTTGTAGTGCTATATGTCCTCTAACAAATGATATGAGTGGCATGAATACACTCTTGAAAATAAAGATTTTATTGCACATAAAATTTGAGAAGGATTGTATTATTGTAGGAAAAAAGCATTATTCTGATCAATACATGGTAATTCAAGGTAGGATTACTCGAAAACTACAAAGTCAGGATACTTCATAATAATTGTACTTGTAGTGCTATATGTCCTCTAACAAATGATGAGTGGCATGAATACACTATTGAAAATAAACTTTTTATGACACATCAAAGTTGGAACGAATTGCATTATTGTAGGTAAAAAAGCATTAGGGTTAGGATTTGTTTGAAAGCATTGCTCTAAGACACTTTTTGTCGGTCTCGGTCAGTCACATATGTATACCGAGTTTCATATATGTACGTTAAACTGGAGGCGGGAGCTGCCGTTTAGGGGGCGCTAGTGAGCAATTTCGTCACACCCATTTCCAATCACCATATCACACTTAAATTTCACACCCGACTAATTTTTCTGTCAACTTTCATGAGTTTTTGAGTATGGGCAAGTCCTCAAAAAGGCAATTCATTTCAGAGAATAATAATTAAAAAAACTCCTTGCAGAACAATAGGGTCCTCGCACGCTTAGTGCTCGGGCCCTAACAAGTCAAAATCCTTTTTACTGGGTGGCCATACCCTGAAAGCTGATGTTACATTCAGCAATTATGTTCAGCTAATATATCATGTCAACTCTTAAGACTATAATCAAAAATTTTTATAACACACAACTACTTGTGTGAAGGAAGTTTCTCATATTGATGAACCACAGACAATTAATAAGCATTAGCATGCTCTAATAAGCATTTTAGTGTCTTTCAGCTCACAGTTTTTGCAGCAGCAGGCTACTGTTTTCAGAATTAACTCTCTCAGAGAACACTTTGTCAATGCCATTTTCACTAAACCCTAACCAATGAGAAAATAGGTTCCAGGATATGTAAAACAAAACCCTTTAACAATCCTCACGGTATAACTAAATGTACCAGCAGCAGATGCCAATAAAAATGCTTTTATGAGAAAAGCATAATGTTATATGATTGAAATGTATTTATAAAGACATGACATAGAAACTGTTAACTATGTGTGATTGTTAATTATTAATTTCAGTGATAAAACAGATTAGCAATGTTAACATTTTGATAAATATTCCTCCAGAGGTTCACAAATCTCATTTTATCAAATTCCAGATATGTGACAGAATTTGTTGACCTTGGAAACGTCTCAGCATTAAGAACCTTCAGAGTACTGCGAGCACTGAAAACCATCTCAGTTATCCCAGGTAAAATCAACCCATCAACCTAATCCACAGTGTCTGGTTTCAAAAACATAATCTGTCTGTGTGTTACCAAACTATTAATATATTGTCTCCTCTCCTCCATCAAGGTCTGAAGACCATAGTTGGCGCTTTGATCCAGTCTGTGAGGAAGCTGGCAGACGTGATGATCCTCACCGTCTTCTGTCTCAGCGTGTTCGCTCTCATCGGCCTGCAGCTCTTCATGGGTCTGCTGCGACAAAAGTGCATCCGCAGCCTCGCGCACTGCATCAACTCAACCTACAGCTCCAACGAATCCTTCATCTGCCACAACAGAACCTGGAACTCCAGGGCAGACTTCCTCAGCAGCGAAGGTGAGCTGGAAATAACAAAAGAGTGATGCTGGGAAATCATTTTACACATGTACCTGACAACTGTCCAACATTGTCTAAATTCAGAGAAGTTAGAATAAAGAAATGCAAATTTATTCATTTAACTTTTTCCCCTTTTAGACAATTTTTACAAAGTTGAAGGAGCAAAGGATGCCTTAATATGTGGATATGGGAGTGATGCAGGGTAAGTGAGTGTTTGCTCTGCTTACTGCTTGTTAATCATCTGCAGGCTGTTACATAATATCAAAGCATCTAATGGATTTTGATCCCATGCATGTAATGTGTATAATTGGATACAGTAGCTCGAGCATCAGGCTTGGTGCAAATTCATTTCAAAGAACAACAAAAAACAGATACAACACAATACAGGATTCTTTAGGCTTTATATTTAAATCTGTGACTCAGAGGCGTAATGTACTGTATAGAGGGACCATGGTGTAAAAGGGAGGGGCATAGCATGAGAGAGGCCGTGCACAAGATGACATGTGGTGTGGATAATCACCCAGGTTCCACTGGAACCCTTTACTGAGAAACACGGAGTTGCCAGCTGGAGGGGGGGCAGGGGGTCTTTGGAGATTTCATCATTTCAAAAGCTCTATGACATGATTAGGTTAACCGGAGTGGACCAGATCATTTCAGACTCATATTCTGTTATTGTTGAGAGGAGATACAGTCCTGTCTTCAAGCAGTACCTCAGCTTATGTCTTAATTTATGTCTTGATTTAATTTATAACATCGATATGAATGTAAATTTGCGTAGATGACATTTTATCTGTGGAGCGACCGACTTTGTTCCACAGTGTGAAACCATCCAAATATTGCTACTCATCCTACGCACCGAATAATCCTATAAATCCAAATGCTTTTGAAACATGCACAACAGGATGACTCTGCCCATGCCGGGTTCAAGGGTTATGCTGAACTAAATACCCATCTGTGTGAATCTGAAATCCTGCAGCTCCAACAAATGGCTGCCATTAGGTTCTTTTGTTAATGATGCAAGATGATGGATGGTCAAAAAATGATGACGACATCAAGTTTTAACAGGGAAGTTTGGCGTCAGTATTTTTTCTTTCTTTCTACACTTTCAAACCAAGTTGTTCTATATTAAGCCTTTTTAGGTTATTGATCTTTGTACATTTAAACAGTTCATTTAGGCCCATTTTACAGGGACCATTCTGAAGACACCTTGGGGCTTTTTACAAACACAGTAAGTAAAAGTTTAGTAAAACCTTAATTTTTTTATGAGAAATTATTATTTGTTTGATAAGAAATCATTTGTTTGATAAAACAAAATTTAGTTATCCAAAATTTAAAGACTAGAGGGTTATTACTAAATGATTTATACTTATATATTGTTGAAATGCAAATGAATACACATTAATTAATTAATAATTAATTAATCATTTAATCTCCTTCTGTAACTTCTCTGAAAACACATGAGCTAACATCTGATTCAGCAATAGGTGTTGAAGTCAAACCACAAGGAGGATGCATATGAGGACATTCAGCAGGAAATGACATCATTAAAGTTCCATAAATATTAGGTCAGTGAGATCAGACTAATAGTGTACCGATGTGACCTACCCAGCTGTCCCAGAGTTTACCTACATGTCACTGCAATTGGACTTTTTATGTTTCTGCTATTAGTGGAGCTCTGTGATAAACATTCAGTCTCATTCAGTTTTAATCTGTCTTCTGTGTCTAATGAGTCTATTCATAGCTCTTTAGACATTATAAGAACAAGGAGCGTTAATCTTGTCATGTCACTTTAATTACCTCCACCAAGGAGTCTGTCTGTCTGTCTGTATGTGAGATTACTCAAAAAGTTATGAATGGATTTGATTAAAGTTTATTGGAGAGGAGGGGTATGACCAAAGGAAAAATCCATTAGATTCTGGTGCTGATCCAGATCAAAACTCAGCTGCCTTGGTGGAGGTTTGTCGTCTATTTTGAATTTATTTTGTTTTTAACTTTGCTCTGTCATCACCACGAATATGGTACTCATATGGTAGCTAATTACATTTTTTAATTTCTTTGTTTTGTTGTCAATTCAGAGATAGAATGACTCAAGTTCAGACCAGGTTATATGGTATAGTAACCGCAGGGTAGCCTTCTGTGACATTTCAGACAATTCTCTGAGGCAGGCTGTGGAGACGGGCAAGATATTAAGCAGTTCAGGATGGAGGACGTAAAAAATAGAGGCTGCTTAATCTTTTGAGTGTATTCCAACAAGTAATCCCTGAGTAGATTTCCAAATTAAAGCTTTGGATACGTTATGATGACACACACAGTCACACACATGCACACAAACACACATGGACACAGACATTTTCATCTCGGCTGGAAATATCGTACAAATGGTTCAGCCTAGATGGCTAACAAGTTTGTCATAAATGATTTGTTCAAAGGTCTCTGAGCTGTTTCTCATTGCGCCGACTGTAGGGTTCAGGAAAATGTTATCTACTTACATTTTAAAGTCAACGTGCATCATTGATTGTAACTTAAAGTTTTTGCTATAAACCCAATGCATCAACCCTGCTCACCACAGAGGGGAAACGCTTTTCTGTCATTTATGTTCCTCTGTGCTGTTGGTGGTACACTGAAACGCTTTGTAACACTATTCTGCTGTGTTAATGTCATACAGTGACATACTGTAAACTGCAGTGCAATCTGGGAGGAATAATATGTGATTACAACATCAATGTCAGAATAACATTATTTACAGGAATGAACAGTAAACTTAAGCGTAAACAGCAAAGCATCATGGGAAGGTGAAAGAAAAGTGTGGGAACTAAAATTTGAAAATGAAGGCGCATTAATCTAAAACACATATGATATGCTAATCTATGCACAAAACAACACAGTATGGTTAATTAATGAGTCCTTTAAGACGACACTTACCTGCAGGTTCTATGTGTGTGTGTTTGGTCATGACTAAAAGAGATGAACAGATTTGTGACAGGTTTAGCAGTGCAGCAGAGGGAAGGGAACAGACTGACAGGAAGATGTCGCTGGCCTCACGCAGCCTCCCTATGTCCTCGCTGCTGGATATTAGTGCGCATTCCTGCTTAGCTGGCTGTTTGGTGAGATCTGCAGCTGTTCTCACAGCAGCGCTCTGCCTCCCAGCTGTTTCCCTGCCATTACGAAATTATTCTGCACTCAGATTGACATGGCAGTCCAGCTTGTTCTCAGCTGCTGGACTTAAATATTTGCTGTAATGCCACTATGCTGACAATGAAGATCAGAGATGGAGGCATAGAGCTGAATATTTTTTTGAACAGCAATTTGATATCCATCTGGCTCAGCGTAATCCCTTTTACCCTGGTGCATTTTGGTGCTTCTGCATGGAACTAATTTCAGGAGGCCTCTTCAGCTGATATAATAGTGTATGTGCTCCCTGACTCATCCGTTTCTCTGTCCAGTGGAGTCAAAGGCCACAGGGCTGTGTGTATAACATCACATCAGTGCTATCCCATAATCGTCTGTCTTCTCCCTTTCAACTGTTGGTGCATTACAGGAAGTGTCCAGATGGATTTGACTGCCTAAAAGTAGGGAGGAATCCAAACTATGGCTACACCAGTTTTGATACCTTCGGCTGGGCTTTTCTGGCCCTCTTTCGACTCATGACGCAGGACTATTGGGAAAAACTGTTTCACCAGGTGCCTTTTTTCTCACTTTAAATCTATTGATATTCACTGATAATTTGCAATGCCCTTCAATAATAATCCATATTTATTAATCCTTATAAATTAAATTGATCTGCAAATACATAATAGCATAATTTTACTAAATCAAATGTCAACTCGTGGTAATAATAAAATAATCCTTAAAGAGGATTCAGTTTGTTTACAACTTGGGTTGTATTTTATTAGACTAGCCATCAACAGAACAGAACTTCACAATGATTGCTGACTTTATTTCTCTTCACTTAGACGTTACGCTCAGCAGGGAAGACCTACATGATTTTCTTTGTGCTGGTAATCTTCCTTGGCTCTTTCTACCTGGTCAACCTCATTCTGGCTGTAGTGGCCATGGCCTATGAGGAGCAGAATCAGGCAACCATCGCTGAGGCCTGGCAAAAGGAGCGGGAGTTTCAGCTGGCTATGGAGCACCTTCACAGAGAGCAAAGAGTAGGTGCAACACAGAGTCAGCAAGGACTTTTATATTTTCCCGTTTGCTCTCAACAGCAAATAAAAAATAATGTCCTGTAATATGATTTCTGTCTGTTTTAAGATGGCAGCAAAAAGACAAGCACAGGAGACAGACTCAGTGTTGTCCCCAGAGTTGTCTCCATTTTGTCTGAAGACAGGAAGCATACGTCGAAACAGCAGCAGAAGAAGAAGATCGCACTGGACATTGTCAGTGGAAATGGCAGAGGAACCAGCTGAAGAGAAGTTTGACCCTCTGGATGAGCCAATGGTACATCACCTAACATTTACGCTCTGCATGATTCTCTCAGTATTCAAAGTTCTTTTATGACAAGCCATAGGAGCTAATGTGCCCTCCTTGTTTTTGTAGCCTCCTCTGTCTCCTCTCCCAGTCCATCCTCTGCTGGCCACACTCTCGTCTCATCCCCTCAGCACAAGGAGAGGAAGCCAGAACAGCATCTTCAGCTCTTTCCGGGTGCGCAACAATTCGGAGGCTGACTTTGGGGATGATGAGTACAGCATTCACGGGGATGTCTTCAGGAGTCGTGCTAATTCAACAGCAACACCCTGGAAGAGAAGGACTGGTAGCGTGCGGAGCCACTGCTCTCAGATCTTCACCCCCAGCGTCAACGTGAACGGCCGGCTCAACATCTCCCTAGACCAGAACGGAGTCACCACTCTGGGTCTTTATACTCCCACTTCCATTCCTGCTCGCAGCATGGAGAGGGTCAGGGAAGACACAGTGAGTGATAGAAGAAGTTTATGGCTCATTTAAAAAAAAAAGATTAAGTCATCTGAAACTCTCAGACTGGAATAACCTCACATTGATCTTAACTAATTGATCTTCACCAAGTAAAAGGAGAAGAAAGCCTTGTACTTACGTTCTGGGTGTTTTCTGTCTACCAGAGGCCCACCAGTGGAGAGGACACAAGCCCCAGGCCTCTGGTCCAGCCTTCCCCGACGGTGACTGAGCCTCCTCCAGTGCAGAGGAAAAGAGGCCTGAGCTCTGTCAGCTTTCTCAGTGATGCCATGGACGGCGAGTCCTTTTGAATATTATAGGAATTGCTGGACATTTTGAGAAATACACTTACTTGCTCTCTTGCAGAGCACTAAATGTGAATTTAATTACCATTTTTGTGTCTGCATGATAAAAATAAAGCAGTCGGCACAAGGACTGGAAAATAAGCAAAGTGTAGCCATCACTGCAAGATTATTCTTTTGTTTCTGTATGTATAGCGTGTTCATTAGTGAGGTTTAGAGGTACTGGTAGGCTGATTTTTTTAACCTTTAGACAGACTCTAGCTAGCTGTTTGCCACAATCTGTTTCCAGTCTTTATGCTGAGCTAAATTGACTGCTGGCTGTAGCTTCATGGAGCGTACAGACATTCAAAGTCATATCAATCTTCTTATCTAACTCTCAGCCACAAAGCAAACAAATAAATGTCGCAGAATGGGATGAATAATGATGAATAATTCACCCTGGTGTCTTTTTGCAGAGTTGAAAGAGTCTAGGCAGAAGTGCCATCCCTGCTGGTACACATTCGCCAAGAAGTACCTGATATGGGACTGTTGCCCCTGGTGGTTGAAGATGAAGGAGTGGGTGAAGTACATGGTGATGGATCCCTTCCTGGACCTGGGTATCACCATATGCATTGTGTTGAACACCCTCTTCATGGCCCTGGAGCACTATCCCATGACAGATGAGTTCAACACGATGCTTTCAGTGGGCAATCTGGTAAGCTTTTTTTTTAAGATGAGTGGGAGGTTTCAAGCTTTTAAGACACTTTCTCCTAAGTGCTGTTGGGTTTCTGAGGGAAGACAAGGACCTTCATTCAAAAAATATATTTCTATATCAGACAGCTGAGTTTTTATACAGTGTTGTGCAGGACCTGATGTCAAACAGGGCTATGTTGATCCTTTTTTCATAAGTTTTGCTTTAGAGTATATGTGATTATCCTTGGTAAGAGGAAATATTTTTAGCAAGTTGTGAGAGTGATTCCCTCATATTCATTTTGCCATCTCCCCCTACTGGTAAGTTACAGACTGTACTAGTTTCCTCAAGCTTGAAACCCTATTTAAAAGAAGATAAATGGATTAATGAAGTAATACTTCACCAATTTGTGGACATTTTTGGTTTGTGTTGTGTCTGTTAGTTAGCATGATATCTCAAAAACCTAAATAATATCTGTGAAATTTGGTTGGCTCTCACACAACGGACTAAGGAACAGGTGTTTAGTTTGTGGTGCAGATCCAGATTATTGCAGATTATTTGAAGTTATTTTTTAAACATTTGGAGTAGACTTTTAGAATATTTTCATGGATATTTGGTTCCTAGAACTGGCACATTGCAGAATTAATTCTAGAGCTTTTATTTTGTTCTCTTTGACCTTTACCTCAGTAATCTCAACCTCAACTTAAGTAAACTTAAAATGCATTAGTTGATATTTTCGGCCAATTTGGGGCAGTGGAACAACCTGTGAATAAATCACTGACATGTTATCACCTTACAAAGTTAGTACAGGGAATTTGGAATTGTGTTTTTAGCTCTGTTTGCCCTCCACCAACCCCTGAAGGAAATATCTCTTTAGCTGCTAAATGCTACTGTTATTTTCACCAGTGAGTCGCTAACTGTGTTTATGTGCTTTTTGATGCTGAGCTGTTTTTTTCTGTCCCTCTGTGTGTTTTCTAGGTTTTCACAGGGATCTTTACAGCTGAGATGGTGCTGAAGCTGATTGCCCTGGATCCCTACTACTACTTCCAACAAGGCTGGAATATCTTTGACGGCATTATTGTTTGTCTCAGTCTGATGGAGTTGGGTCTCTCCAATGTGGAAGGGTTGTCTGTCCTACGATCTTTCAGACTGGTAACAGAAATCTTTAACACGTGTACTTATTTTTTTTAAATTTACTTTGTCTTTATTTTATTTTTTTTGCCATTGCTTGTTTTTGTATTTCTTTAATAAAGACAGCAAATTAAAATCCATGGACGTATAAGGCAAAATATGGATGGAACTCTTTCATATAGTAATTTAAACTAAAATTAATATGAAATTTAAATATGTAAAAAATATTCTTTTTGCACTATAAAAAATAAAAAATACAAAGTCTTTAGTCTTTATAAGAAAACACTCTTACAAAAATATAAAACTGGCTCAAATATTAAATAAAGATTAATTTATGAAGTCTAACATCTTTGTTTTCTTCACCCTGTTCTCTTCATCAGTTGCGAGTCTTCAAGCTGGCAAAATCCTGGCCCACTCTCAACACTCTTATCAAGATTATCGGCAACTCTGTGGGCGCGCTGGGAAACCTGACGCTGGTGTTGGCCATCATCGTCTTCATCTTCGCTGTGGTGGGCATGCAGCTGTTTGGCAAGAACTACCAGGACTGTGTGTGCAAGATTTCCTTTGACTGTCGGCTGCCTCGTTGGCACATGAAGGACTTCTTCCACTCCTTCCTCATTGTGTTCCGGGTGCTGTGCGGCGAATGGATCGAGACCATGTGGGATTGCATGGAAGTGGCCGGGCAGCCCCTCTGTATCCTGGTGTTCATGTTGGTCATGGTCATAGGGAACTTGGTGGTGAGTATTTATAATATTATATTTTTATTGTATTATTATTATTAGACACTTCTATATGATTTTAAATCTCTGTCAACAAATCCCTTGATACAATCAACACTGAATTGATCTTAGCACCAAGCACTGACTACCAAATCACTGACTATTGACTACCTATTGTCCCCAAACAAATACACTATCTAATCCTGCTAGAACAGTCACAGTGCTTTGCTCTTTAGGGAGATTATTAAGACTTTTAAAATGAAAGTTTATATTTCAGTCCAGTTCACATCTTTAGTAAAAACCAGAGCCAATGACAGGCTATCAGAAACTATAAAACTAACATTGTTATTTGGTCATTTTCATTTGATTTGTTGACTTTAACAAACAAACAGAACACCGGCAGCCTTATCCTCTAACAGTATATGAAATCTGACTTCAAATCTAAATGATGACGTCATGAGTAATCAGGAATTACATTTCACCAGTGGGGACTGGTGGTTCCATATCATGATGGGATACTTGAACAGTTGTTGGTGGCTCGTTGCGATACATTTTGCACACTCATATATGTGTGTAGCTGTCGAAATGGTTTGTGTGTATTGCCTAAGGTGCTTTTGAACATGCGCCAGTCCACTGAGAAAGTGGTTGTGTCACAGCATCATGCTAACTGCCTTGCAGATTAGCATTAGCAGATTTCAAAACAGATCATGTCTGAACGACATATGAACCATCTGTTGTCCCTCCTAAGTAATATATGTATTATCTGCACATGTTGTGCAAACTGTAGCCACAACAGACACACTCTGTGCTATAGGGGCGGCTTTGCTGCAGCTTTAGAGCCAGCAGGGCTGTTTTATCTGCAGCTAATGAGCTAAGAGAACTAACGGTGTACATACATAACTGGGTGAAATTGTGACCTGAGGACTGTACAAAGGATCAGCTAAGGCCACAGAGTCTTCTCAATGTCAGTCCGGCCTTTTCAGCAGGTACTGACTTTCACACGGGATGAAACACAGCTTGCACATCATTCCACGCAGCTGTTTTCTATAGCAGACAACATCTGTGTGACGGCTCTGTTTGTGCACAACTGCTAACCCTCTGTTTCATAGGAAGGATACGTAGGCCTATATGTGTTGGTCCACACATATGGTGATTTGCTGTCCAACTGTGTCCTGTAAGATAATGTTAATGAGAAAAGATTTTAAAAATCCTGAAAGTGCAGACAGCAGCAGCCGCAGCATTTTTGTTAACTTCTGTGTAAAATTGAAATCCCTTTGTTTAAAAAAATGATTGTGTGTTAAACCTGCCACAGTTATTTTTGTAAATTCTATTGTACCAAATGCAAAGCCTGACAGGAGTAGCAACAGTAACAAAGGCGGCAGGAATGAGCAAATGGCTAGAAACTGGTGGTTCCAATCAGTTCACAGTCACCTTCCGACTTATAACCATGAATTAAACACTAATTAGCTCCGCCCTTTCAGTCACACTAAGAAAAGATGAGTGCTGCAACGACTTGAAAAGCACATAGAAATGTAACTTTTTTAAAAACTATTTCTTGATTCAGACACCTTCTGTGACTTGCCTTGTTAGGGCAAAGACCAGACCACAACAGTACTCCTTATAGAATTTAATGGGCATGAAACTCCTCTGCACTCTGCTATTGAATTGTGAAAAAAGCTGTTTATCCACGGGATTATCCAGGATGCTTATGGGCAAGAAGGTCGGAGGGCATTCATCACTAATCATCTGTTCATGCTCCCCATCTCTGACTGGCTCAGTGGCTAAAGATGATCCTTACCAACTGTGCACATCACCCTTGCACACAGGCAGTACTCTCTCTCTCTCTCTCTCTCTCTCTCTCTGTCTCTCTCTCTCTCTCTCTCACACACACACACACACACACACACACACACACACACATATACACACACTGCTGTCCACAGATGCGCTTGATGCTGCTTTTCTCTAGACAGATTACTTGGGAGTTGGATGTTTGGAAACTTCAGTGTAACTGAAAGCATCCAAAGCCGCATGTGTCTGAGCTTATCTGGGTAGAATATCCTACTGAATTTACAATGCAGGATTTCCCAGTGTTGACAAAATATGTGGAATATCCTACCATGTATTAAGGGCACTTACTCTTATCATCAGGATAAACTATGCTCTGATTTGTAAAGAAAGATAAATGTGGCATAAGCACAATTTGATTACAGCATTTTATTCCACATTCAGGCTGAATTTGCTATAAAATGATACAATATTCTGATTGTTTCTCTGAATAAAATGTTATGTGACGTAACATTTTTGTCAACAGGTGTTGAATCTTTTTCTGGCCCTGCTGCTCAGCTCCTTCAGTTCTGACAACCTCTCTGCTCCAGACGAAGACGGGGATTTGAACAACATTCAGATCGCCATCGCCCGCATCTCTGCCGCCGTCTCCTGGCTGGTCACAAGCACCGTTGACCTCTTCAACCGCGGCTTGAAGCGTCAAACGCAGAAAACCAGTCAGACCATTAAGCCAGTTGGAAATCACGTGGAAAGCAATGGGGGGATTTTCGGACGCTATGGAGAGAAGTACATCATACCAGAGGAGGACAGCTACATGACAAACCCCAACTTGACTGTCATTGTTCCCATCGCACCTGGAGAGTCGGACGTGGAGTTTCTGGAGGAGGAGAATTCGGAGTCATCGGAGGATGAAGAAAATAAACCAGTAAGTTTTGTACCTCTAGATATGTGTGTTTACACTGGAGGGAGCTGCACCCTTGGGATTTTTTAACGTAGCTGTGGACTGCCTACATTACTCTATAAATTAGTTAGTTGAATTAATTGGATTATATTTAATCAATTAATTAATTGGAAATATACTAAACAAAATAACACTATTTTCTCAATTGGTAACAAAATACATAGTACATAATATTTACATAATATTACTATACAAGAATTTTTTCTGAAACAATTGACGTGTAAAATAAAGTGTTAAATGATGTTATATGACTTGTTTGACTGGCTGCTCAGTTTTAACAACTGCACCATAACTACAGTTTAACACACAGTGATTTTCTCTTGTTTTAAAGCTTCACTTAAACGAAAGTTGTGCATATTTAATTAATGGAAAAAACATGCACCCATGGGAGGACCTACATGATTTTTAGGAGCAAGCTGTTTACTGGTTCTGGACCCGAAGAAAATGTTTCCAGAAAATGTTCCAGGAAGTCCTTTAAAAGATTCATCAGGTCAACTCAGTGTTTGTTTTGACTCCCAGAAGGATTGGAGAGCTAGAGAGGATGGATAATGGAAAGTTAATTTGACCTCTTTTTTTTTATTTATTCATTTATTTATTTTTAATCCAACAGATCCAAGACAAAATGAAATGTTGGATTCTTATCATGGCTGTTGAGACGCCTCTAGTGCTACTCCAGGAAAACACCTTGCATGAAATCAAGTTTAAAGAAATATTTATGATTACTTACTACTCACAGTATTTATAACTTACTATGGTTTTATTAATGTCTTATTGTTGTTTTTGACAAATCAGACCATCTCACCATCTTCCTCTCTCTGTCCTTCTTCTAACTTTCATATGTATTAATTTGCAAACCTCTCTGCCTGTCTGTCTTTTAATCAAGCTCCCTGCTCTGTTCCTCTTGTCTCTGTTCACCCCTCCTCTTTCTCCTGGATTTCTCCCACTGTCACACACTCTCCCTCCTGTGGGGGAGGGTGGGGAGTGAGTCACTCCTGTCCTGTCTGGCAGGCCAGATGTGGAGTCAGGCTCTGCAGAGCAGATTATACTGACACAGCTGAGCTGCGCTGCAGTCTCTGCTCTGTCTTCCTTTTCCCTGCCGTGCTACACTCCACTCCACACCAGGATAAAACATCGGGGGAAATGGAAATTTACAAAAACTCCTCTATGCATCTGCATAAGTGGGCATCAATTCAAAATGTGTAGCGCTTTAAATACAAACAAAAAAACATGGTTATTAAGATATTTATCAATTGTCACTTACTTTACATTTTTGTGCACATCCACAACGGCACACGTGATTATCGCTGATCCCTCTGTACACAACGTTGACATTGGTGCACGTTCTCTCTGCTCTGTCTTCAAGCACTAAGACTGGTAATGCTGGTAATCTGGTCTCCAGGTCCTGTGGTTGTTCTTTAATGCTGGATTAGACTTTGCACCGGTTTATAGGATTAAAGCTGCACCTCTTTCCTATAAATCAGGTTAAATATGTTGCTGTTACAACACACACAAAAATCTCATCAAAATTGTATTACGGCTTAGAAGAGATTGAAGGACAAGGCAGTAAATCTAGGTGAGTTATCTTTGATGGGATGAATGCACAATGAATACACGGCAGGCACATTGCTCTGTTTGGTTTAATACTTACAACCAGCAGGTGTGTAGATTTTGACAGCTGTCAAGTCCACCAAAACTAACAACTGTTATTTGATTAGATTATAAGTGAAACATTTGTTGGTGTAACAGAGAGACTTCTCACTACGCAGGAGAAGATCAGCCTGTCAGAAGGCAGCACAGTGGATCTGAGGAAGCCTGGAGATGAGATGGACAACTTGTCAGAGCTGGCTGAAGAGAATATGGAGCCGGAGGAATGCTTCCCAGAATGTGAGAATTAAAAATGAAAAGTTACAACCCTATTAAAACTATTAATAACATGCTGTTTGATCAAAGCATTTGCATCATTCATTTTATATATTCAATAGTCCCTTCATGTGGTATAAGCTGTGCTGGTTTGTCTTTGCCCTCCCATTCAGTGTGTTTGAGGCGCTGTCAGTGCTGTGACGTCGACACCAGCCAGGGTCTGGGTCAGGCCTGGTGGAGGCTGAGGAAGACCTGCTACCAGATCGTGGAACACAGTTGGTTTGAGACGTTCATCATCTTCATGATCCTGCTCAGCAGTGGGGCTCTGGTACGGCTTCTAGATACTATTAGAAAAAATGAGATATTTTCAAACCTATTCAAACCACATTTTTGATTTGGTGGTAACAGGAAGTGTGGTTTTAATGCTTCCTTTCTCAGCATTGTAGGGCCTGCAGACAGTCGCTGAGCAGCTACAACAATTACTGGGTCTGTTTACAGGGCAGTGAAACAAACTTGTGTTTTTTATAACTAAATAAAGTAGCAGTAGCAGCATGTTGGCTTTGTATTAGCCGTAAGTCAGTACAGGTCAGATACAGCTCAGCACTCAGTGGAGATCATACAAGCACCACGGCAGAACAATCCTCCACATGTCTGTTTAGCTTGCCAGGCTCATGCCCCACCCTCCATGAACTTTCATGAAAATCCCTTTAGTAGTTTTTGTGTAATTAGGGAAAATGTATTTCTCAATGTTAAGGAAATAATTTTTTTTTTAATTCCTACATCTGTACGAAAATCAAATGGATTCTTGCTCAAACCATGTCCCGTCCTTCCACTAAGTTCTGTGGAAATCGGTTGAGTGGCTTTTGTGTAAGGTGGTAAATGTAAACACAAATCTATCTATCTATCTATCCTATCTGGGAATATTTTGGAGAAAAAAAATCCTGGATTCTGGAAAATCCTTTATCCTGACGCAGACCAAACTTTAATGGATTCTTTCTGGTCCCGAGCCTCATCCGTCCATGACATTTCATGGAAATCTGTCTGACAATTTTTGCTATCCTGCTAAAAATCAAACCAGCCGACCAATCAACAAACAAGGAAAGTAGAAGGGCACGTGGAGAGAGCAAACCTCCACCAGCGATGCAAAAAATTCCTTGATCTGGTTCCACCTTGAAATCTAATCATCTCTTCCCCTTTCAAAGGCCTCATGTAGTGATGTAGTTGTGTTTTTTTAACACTGCTGTCCCACATCTGCTGCAGGCGTTTGAAGATATCTACATAGAGAAGAGAAAATTCATAAAGGTGATGTTGGAGTCTGCCGACAAGGTCTTCTCCTACATCTTTGTGCTGGAGATGTTCCTCAAGTGGATTGCATACGGCTTCAAGAAATATTTCACCAACTACTGGTGCTGGCTCGACTTTCTTATCGTGGATGTAAGTGAACATTTAGCTGTACCTCACGGGATTTTGTTGCACTATTTGATAGAATGTTGATATTAAAAACTGTTTGTTGAGAATCCAGGTTGAACTTTTATCCATCATGAAGCTTTTGATGTTTGTGGGAATTACAGTTTGGTGCGTGTCATATTATTCACAGGGAAGCACTTGATAATTCATTTACTGGCCACCATCAGTCACTCTAATTGCTTTAGGAGGCGGATCAATTTACTACAAAGCGCAGATTGCCAAATCACAATCTAAACCATTGTTACAATGCACAATTATAAATTTGCATTTATGCTGGGATTTTGGGAGTGCTCAGAGCATCTTCATTTAAACTGTTGAGTAAAATGAATGTGGCTCCGTAGTGTGTCGTCACCCAACGTGCCCGAGGCATGCAGCCCGAGGCCTAACTTGACTCCTCTGATTTCACCTGCTGTTACACAGATTGCCACTGACCGCTCTATTGTTAGGGTAAGTTGTAGTTAGCATGTCCCAGGTGAGTATATGGGCTCTGAGGTTAGAAACTTGCATCTGCATCACAAATTCTTGTGTTTCTTCACTCGTAAGTGCTTCCTGCCGTGATATCAAAAGCCACCGTCTTGTTTCTAAATAAACGCACCTCTTAGGAAATGTGCCAATTTTTTTGCTGCACTATAAAGCTACTCATTCTTTGAATCGATGACCTCAGGACCTTGGCTTTTATATCAAAAATAAATGCAGTGTCATGTACACTTTGGTTTATCTACAGAAGATCTGGTGTTCTTCACACAGCTTATTAAACACATAGAATGTTGCTAACAGATATGATTAGTCGTATTGTTAATTTACAGTTCATGTCTGAACTGTTGCTTCTGATTCATGCTCTGAATGTTATTGTTTAGAAGACAAATCCTGTTGATTATCGCAGCTACCTTTTGGTTTCTCTCTATGAAAAGTACTACTTTACTTTATTTTTCTGTGTTTTTGTATTTTTCTGTCTGTACTTTCTTGGAGCCAAAGACTTCTCTTGTCTGGAGAATAACTTCTTTTTTTTGTATCTTCTTTAGATATATTGGACAAACACATCTTTAGATAGACTTTTATAAAGAAATACATTAGGACCTTCCTGGTCTTAAAGTGTCTTTAATGAACTTATTGGATCAATTGGATGTAAATTGGGAAACAAATTTGGCAAAGACAGATATACATTCTTTATAAAACTCACTCTATTTGATATATATACATATTCTTTATGTATATATTGCTGAGTATGCATGTATGGACACTATTTATCTATCTGTGCATACTTGTCTGTGTTTTGTCATTATCGGCCATTACATTTTTTATTTTTTTTAATCATACCATTTTCATTTATAGCTGTCATCCAAGGGTCATTCAACAGCAGGATACCATCGCGTTTTGTTTTGGATGTAGAATAGAGTGGAAGTCTAAATTTCCTAAAAGATAATACAACAACCAAACCAAATCTAAACCTCCAAAATCATGTAACTCCTACCTGTGGAATGTCCCAAAACACACACAAACTCTAAAGAAGGGTTCTTCGAATGCTTTTTGCCTGTATTCTATGATCATTTCTAGGTTGTTTTTTTCTTTAAAAGTTAAACAATTGCTCAGAAAATACAGAATTTGTAATTCTTTGACTTATGTGTTGATTAGAAGATGGAATTGATCTTACTTTATTCAGTGTTTTTCACAGTGTGTTTGTTATTCCTATCATAGTATAAAAATATATACAGTATATACTGCTACTTTGCCCCCAAAAGTTTTAAACATGAACAAGAATTGACTTTTGGATGAATTCATTTTCTGATTTTCACACTGTACATGTCTCTCTATGCTCCATATAGGTGTCCCTGATTAGCCTGATAGCAAATTCACTTGGATATTCTGACTTTGCTGCGATCAAGTCCCTGAGGACCCTGCGTGCTTTGAGACCTCTCAGAGCTCTGTCCAGATTTGAGGGCATGCGGGTTAGAATTTTTTTGTTTTGTTTTGTTTTGTTTTTAGGTTAGCTTTGATTGAATAAAAGGGAACTGCTACACCTTGGCGGAGGTATTCACTCTACTGAGTGCCTTTCTAGTTAGTCAAGTTTCAGATCATGAGCTAAATAAATATTGCTTTATAGTCAGACTGAAAAAAATCAAAGATTTATGCAGCAATTCAGAAATCTGAGACCTGTCTAATAGAACTTCAGTGTTGTGAGACTAACCTGTATCTGTTGCTCGTCAGGTGGTCGTGAACGCTCTCATAGGAGCCATCCCCTCCATTATGAATGTGCTGCTCGTTTGTCTTATCTTCTGGCTCATCTTCAGCATCATGGGTGTCAACCTGTTTGCCGGGAAGTTCGGGAAGTGTGTGAACAGAACGGGCTTCATCCACAGCGTCTCTGTCGTCAACAACAAGTCCGACTGCCTGGCTATGAATGACACCCAGTTCTACTGGACAAAAGTGAAGGTCAACTTCGACAACGTGGGACTCGGCTACCTTTCTCTTCTGCAAGTGGTCAGTTTTCTCTGCAGCCATGTTTGCAGTTTGTCAAATCTGTCGATTTTCATTTTAAAAATGGGGAATTAATCTGATCATAATGTTATTTGTGGCAATTAATGTATTTTTGTTTGACAGTAAAATTGTGTAATATTATATTATAGGCTACATTTAAAGGATGGATGGAAATCATGCATGCGGCCGTTGATTCAAGAGGAGTAAGTATATCTATCTGCTTCCAGGGCCTACATCATAAACATGTTACAGTAAGCAGCTGACTTATAAAACTGTTTGGTTTCAGGTGGAGGAGCAACCCATCAGAGAGATCAACCTCTACATGTACCTATATTTTGTGGTCTTCATTATTTTCGGCTCCTTCTTCACCCTCAATCTCTTCATCGGTGTCATTATTGACAATTTCAATCAGCAGAAAAGAAAGATGAGTATTGGTGACATGCAAGTAATTCTGTACCTGAAGGATACAATTTAGTGGCTAAATAATTACCGTCATTTATTTGAAATATTTTGCATATTTATTCTCCAGGGGGAACCAAATACCAATAATTCTGTGAAAATAATAACTGATCCTCATTTGAGATCTTGTTTTGTTCACTTTCTGTTGATCACTGAACAATTCTGTAAAAATAATGTTAGTTTTTTATGCTTATAATTAGGTGGACAGGACATCTTCATGACTGAAGAACAGAAGAAGTATTATAACGCTATGAAGAAGTTAGGTACTAAAAAGCCTCAGAAACCGATACCAAGACCTACGGTAAAATCATGTTTTGTTTCATTAATATCTATGTACATACTTTACGTGTTTATTATCCTGCCTGCTAACATAATTGTACTAATGATGATATATTGACCCACTGGTTTTTCATTTGTATTTCCCAACCTTAGAACATTCTCCAAGCCTTCTTCTTCGATCTCGTGTCCAAGCAAGCTTTTGACATCATGATCATGATGCTCATCATCGTCAACATGGTGACCATGATGGTGGAAACCGATGAGCAGTCACAGCGCTCCGAGTCCATCCTAAACAAGATCAACCTGGTTTTCATCATCATCTTCACCACCGAATGCCTGATCAAGATCTTTGCCCTCCGATGTTATTTCTTCACAGTTGCATGGAACATCTTTGATTTTGTGGTGATAATTCTTTCTATTGTGGGTAAGTAGAGAAACAAGAGTAATTTAATATCATATTTTTTTCTGTGCCATCGGTTTATTTGTTGTTTGATGGCAAAATATCTTTGCAACATTGTAAGAAAAGGAATTTTCTTTCCTTTTTTTTGTACTATTTTCTCACGCCATACTTTACATTGTTCAGTGAATGAAAAGCTACGTAGAGCTGAGGGCAACTACAGAGTTGTCAGGACCCCATCTATTTAAACAATCATTTGATGAATAAAACATTTAATCATCAGCATAATTGTGCCTTGTCGTTTCCTCTCTTTTCAGGAATTGTTCTTGCAGACATCATCGAGAAGTACTTTGTATCTCCAACCCTGTTTCGAGTCATCAGACTAGCAAGGATAGGACGTGTACTTCGACTTATACGTGCAGCCAAAGGAATAAGGACTCTACTGTTTGCCTTAATGATGTCCATGCCAGCTCTGTTCAACATTGGCCTCCTGCTTTTCCTCGTCATGTTCATCTATGCTATCTTCGGTATGGCGAACTTTGCCTACGTGAAAAAACAGGATGGGATCGACGACATGTTTAACTTTGAGACCTTTGGGAATAGCATGATCTGCCTTTTTCAGATCAGCACATCAGCAGGTTGGGACAACCTTCTCAGTCCTATAATGGCCACCTCCCCAGAAGAGTGCGACGTCAACTTTGTCAATACTGGCACTAACACCCGGGGAAACTGTGGCAGCCCTTCAGTGGGCATAGCTTTCTTTGTCAGTTATATAATCATATCTTTCCTCATTGTGGTAAATATGTACATAGCTATCATCCTGGAGAACTTCAGCGTTGCCACTGAGGAGAGTACGGAGCCACTAAGTGAGGATGACTTTGAAATGTTTTATGAGGTTTGGGAGAAGTTCGACTCTGAGGCCACACAGTTCATCGAGTTTTCCATGCTCTCAATCTTTGCTGACACTCTGTCGGAGCCGTTGCGCATAGCCAAGCCTAACATGATCAAGCTAATCTCCATGGACCTTCCCATGGTCAGCGGTGATAGGATCCACTGCTTGGACATCCTGTTTGCCTTCACAAAGCGTGTCCTGGGAGAGTCGGGTGAGATGGATGCCCTCAAGCAGCAAATGGAAGAGAAGTTCATGATGACCAACCCCTCCAAGATTTCCCATGAACCCATCACGTCAACACTGCGCCATAAAATGGAGGAGGTGTCCGCGATCATCATCCAGAGATGTTACAGGAGGCATCTGGTGAAGCGGCAGATGAAGCAGGCGTCCTACCTCTACAGACAGATAAACTACGAGACTGAAGTGGATGTGGAGAACGCTCCAGAAAGGGAGGGTCTGATAGCCTCCATGATACAGCACTATGGACCTGTTGGAGTGGAGGTTGTCCAGACAACAGAGGACATGGGAATGCCCTCACCACCATCTTATGAAAGCGTGACCAGGGCAGTCAGTGCCCTCTCTGAGGTCGTCAGGTCCATATCCAGAGACTCTGAGCTCAGAGAGCCTGGAGAAAACTATGAGGAAACTTTTCTTTGAGAGTGTAGAGAGTGTTTGTGGAGTGTGTTTTTTGACTGTTTTGTTTACAGCAGAGAATGTGGCTCAAAATAACTCATGGTTAAAGAGATGAACTATTTTATATATATATATATATTAGCAGATGCTGAGAAAATATGCAATATTTTTAAGTAAATCACAGCCTCCGTTGAATTTAAACAACCCAGAATCCAATTTTGTCAGACATATAGTCGTACCAGAAACACTTGCAAAGTGTTTCATAGGCCAATTGCTTACATAACACAGCATGAAAAATCAGATTCCAGCCGTTTTCTTTATGTTTGGCAGCTAATGAACCAACAGAACAACCTAAAAAACATATTGAACAGCACACAGTTCCCATCAAACATTTCCCAGTAAGCTATCAAATCATAGCTCACAGGTTTTTACTAGCTAATGTTGACCTGAGGAGTGAATTTGCACTCATAAATGGAGCTGCTTTGAAGCTATGAAAACGATTGTAGCCACTGTTAACATTTGTTTATGAAATTTCTGATTTAAACTTAACCATCTTAAAATTTAAGGAAAAACTTCTAGCTAATTGTAAGAAAACTTTGTTTTAAAAAGTATAACAATTTCTAATATTTATGGGGGATATTCATAAGAAATGTGTTAAATAAGGTTAATACTTAATATGCACTTTGATGGAAAGTTGCTTGATACTGTATGTAATGATAGAACTTTAGCTCATGGTTGTGTATTCAGGTCGAGAACTAAACACATGAAGAAAAGCACAATTTCATGTTATGTTATTCAGTCCATTCTAATATATGCTGTTAGGATTCTAGCGTGAAAAACTACCATTTCTTATAATTTTGTCAAACATATCAGATTACAAGTTTAACTTGTGTGTATTAATTACAATGAAGGGCTGTGAGTACGAATAATCCCTGATTTATGTGCCTGATTTTGATTGTTGTCCGCACACCTCTCTGAATTTCTTTAGACCAATTATTTAATCTGATGGATGTAGATTGGAAGAGCACGACTGCACTGAAAGCTCATTTTGTAATGAACTTGTTAAGAACTTTGAAGGTGTGTAATGTATGTAAAGCTCATTTTTACTTATTTTTTGTAAAGTATTTATATTGAAAGACTATTTGATTGACTAATATGATGGCCATAACAAGATACAATTATTATTAGTGTTCATTTTTATATTCATTATCTGTATTGCATTTAGGTTGATCAGTTCATGGATTGTTTTATTAAATGTAATAAAACTCTTTTCCATTATTGTGAGTTTTCCAACTCTAAGTGAAGTTTAACTGGATGTTGGAAGAACAGATTTTGTTTTTGTTAGCACATTGGCCTTTACTCATTTTAGCATTTATAGATATTATTACATCCACCAAGGTGGGAATGTATGTTTGTTGTTGTTAGTTTGTGTCTTTGTTTGTTAGCAGGATTAGACAAAAACTACAGAACAGATTTTCATGAAACTTGGTACGATGGTTTAGCATATGACTGGGAAGGACCCATTAAATTTTGTAGTGGATCCAGATAGAGAATCTAATCTAGGATTTTTTTTTTATTCACTTCCTTTCAATGAAGGGCTTTTTCACCATTACACTATTACACGTGAGGTTGGGCATGTAGAAAGGAAGAGCCCACTGAATTCTGGAGTGGATCCAGATAAAGAAGCAGATCCAGGATTTTTTTTAAATTTTTTACGATTTTTTATGATGCAAGGAATTTTGTCAATTACTCATAGACTGCCTCACAGATGACCATGAAACTGGGTGGAAGGGTGATGCATGTGCCAGGGAAGAAATCATCTGGGTAAAAGGATAGATCCATGAATAATTTTTACCAATTATGCATTAGCTAGTGGGAACATGTGCCTACAATGCAATCAATATATTTTGGAGTTGATTCAGATTGGGTTATCCATGTTATTTTTTCTCTTACTTTAACCAAACTTTGAGGGCAGCCAATACAATGATACATGTCTTGTTGGAACTTGGATCAGGGTTTAACTTAATTAAAAGTGACTATTGAGCCTTGGTGATGCACCATATTGAGTGCCCTTCTAGTTTTAAATGTGCTGTGCTGTACTGAAAAACAAAAGCAAAATTCAAAACTGTACTATCTCTCTATTTTCACACAAGGAACCAGTTAGAACCAGTGATTTGACCTCATTGTGAGGCATGGCGCTGTTAAATCTCTCTTTCTTTCTGAGAGCAGGACAGATGTGCAAACCTCTGCATCTCCATGGCTATCGGTCTCTGTGAGTGTACTGCCCTTTAAAGCTTGAATTTGTTTATAATTTCTCCACAAATGCAGTACAATCAAAACCCCACACAATGTAGGCAAAATGGTCTGTGCTGACTAATGATTTCATGTATTCATTGAGTATGTTGGATAATAGAGAACCATACACAAAAACATTGTACCCAATAATGCTGCTGCCTGATTATACACCATAAAAATCTACTGTACTAGTGGAAAATCCAATTAATAATGGTGCACAGCCTTAAAAAAATTAACCAAAGAAACTAGAATCTTTCTTTTTTGGCATTGGTGTGTATTTTCTGTTCTTTACTTGGCAATACAGCTGTTCTTTCCTTAAGACGAGTGAATTGTGTTACAAGAATATTTCATTATGTTTAAATTTAAGTGATGGAGACAAATTAATGGTGGAGCACTACCAAATTTTCAGTTTGGAAAAAAATTGTCAAGGGTGCCAATTTGGATTTAGCCCCAAAGAGATTTGCTCTCTCTGGTTGTAGGGGTGGTCAAATCCAACTCCGACCAGCTGGGATAGAGGGATAATCTGTGTGTAAAAAAAAAAAAAAATCACTTGTTTTAATTACACACTCACGGGCACACAAATGCACGCACTGTGTCTCTTTCACTCTCTTTCACACACATACATACAAACTCATGTGGACACACATGTATTAATGCAGCTACTAACACACAAACACACAACACTTTTGCTATCCATCTTCATAACAGACAGATGCTTATTTTGAATTTAATTTTGCTTTGTGCGTGAATTGCCAGATAAATGTCTCTTGACTGAATGTGACTTGGTAACTGATCTGATTTTTAAGCATTTGGACATGTGGCGGAGATTAAAGCCTCATCAGAGAGCAAATATTTTTTTAAAGATTAAAAAGGCACTATGTCTAATTACAAAATCCACAAGCACACAATAAAACACAGCAATGTCAACATAATGTAAAACATTGATATATAATGTGGTCATGCTAAACTCTAATACAAAGGACATTTGATGAATTGCATGTTCTATGTGTGCCATTTATTTAAATGACATTAAGTTAAAAGAAGGGCATGAGTTACATCGTCGTCATCAGTCAAAGGGGTCAGAGAGGAATGTAATTCATTTTTTAACATGATAGTCTGTGTGTCCTTACTCACAGTCAGTCCTAATAGTTTGGGTTGTTATTACTATCATATATTAGGTATTACTAAGATTTTTACCAGTAAATATTCTATGAGGTTGCAGTGTTTTAAAGGGAAGCTGAACCTTTACAAGTATATGCTTAAGTCTGCTGATAATAATTTTACAAGATTTTTCAAAGAAGTTTCTGTGTGGTAAATGTGGAAATGAATATGATATTTTTATTTAGCATCTAATTATTAAAATACTCTAAAAAATATTGCAAAATCAATAAAGGTGCTATTAAGCTCTATAGAGTTGAGAAGAACTGCAGTCAGGTGAAAATTATTTGTATCCATCATTTGGAGCAAGAAAATATCCAGAGACCTAATTTTTACTGACTCAATGAGTCTAATTTTTACTCATTGAGTCAAATGTTTTTGCCATTGTTTGTTTGTTTGTTTGTGGGGTGTTTGATATATATGTATGTATGTATGTATGGTTTATAGTTTAAAAGTTACACTTAACCTACATATTTGTTATGTTTGCAAATTATTATCCTTGTGCAAATAAACATAGACGTTGGCCTCACTTAAAGGAATGAGAATCAACAACAATGATAATAAAAGTAGAGGAAAAAGCCTTTTTAGGTACAAGAGGGACCTTCTGTCAGTCTCTATGCACTGCAGGGATTTACATGGTGTCAACACTGCCCAGATGGTCTGAAGAGGCACTATCTATTACTTTTCCCATGGTTTCCTCTATTTCTGATGAATACTTGCTGACCCCTCCTGTTAGAGGCCTTTCACTGCCACCACAAGGGGATGCATGTATCTACAGATCAATCTGAAGAATGACTCAAATTAGTTTGTTGGTACAAAATACATGCAAAATGTTGGTAGCTACATTAGCTCCAAGTGACAATTGGAGTGTTTTGTAAATGTGGAGAGCGACAAAAGGCTACAGCAAAAATATTTTAATTTTTATAGCTGAATATGTGGAAGAGAGTTTTTAGGCCAAAACAAGCTCTTGATATTAACAGTAAAGTTTAGGATAAATATCTTGATCTACTGCATAGTTACTGAAATAACTAAACAATAGAGGCACAAAAAAACGTATCATTAAAATACATGAAATCCATTTGAATGATTCTGAATCTTCATTATCTCAGCTACATATTGATGGCAGTACCATGTCTCAGCCCCTCTCTGTTGCCCTATTTTTCATGATATTGGCAAAATGTTTATAAAAGTCCTAGTTATATAATATTGAAGAAAAAGAAAGTATTCGATAATCCGCATCCGCAACATAATTGTATGGAGATTGAACATCTTGAATGAACGAAAAGTGCAGCAGTATCTGGATTCTGCGAGTGAGCTGTTTTTGTAGCAGACGGTGGGTGGAGCTAAAGCACCGCAATAGCAACCAAAATACAGAAGACGAAGAAGAAGAACAGGAAGTAGTGTTCAGCTGTACTTGACAGTGGGAGGCAAGCGGTGAGGTGCTGGGTTAAAAGCTTATTTTCACAGCTCGACACTGCAGAAGGAAGAATATCTTACTTAGGAAACGTTCCTCGGTGTCAATTCAACTTTCATTGCTGTTCAGGGCAATAAAATGGGTACGGTTTTGTATTTCGCTGGGGCCGTGTGCTTTTGTTTTGGTGTTAGCTTGCCTACTAACAGCAACTTCTTAGCTTTGACTTAGTAAACTCATATTTATAAAGGCTAACACTAAGAGATGAGTCGTTTCAGATTATACTTTTTAACCCTATTATATGTTATAGAATTATAGCCATATAAATCTATTATATACCTAACCCATATCTTATAATACATGAGATAATAGAGGTGGGTTACCAGTAAAATATATTGAGGCCAGTGTAAATGTATATGTTTCTGGTATGACAATGCGATAGTGACCACGTCCACCTTTCAGAGGATCCCCTGCCCCTGTCCTCTCTGAGGCTCCTGGTTCCACCTTTGCGGGTGTTGTCAGCTGTGATGTGGAAGGTGGTTCATATGAGTGACATCACACATTATGGGAAGGTGGAGGAGTTTGTGTCCTTGGTAACTGAAGCAATCCCTGACATATTGACAGACAGGCAGACCAGACTGCTCACTCTAGGCCTGAGAGCAAAGGTAAGGGATACATATGCACTATGTAGCAACATAGGTCTACTGCTTAATTTCCAGTTATAAAAAGTAGGGTTTGCATCATGTCTAACCTATTTGTATTGCTGACATATGTCTAAATGTGGAATTGTTTTTTTATAATCTTTATGCTAGTTAATAGAACTGTTGAATTATAGATTACCTATAACTATAGATAATAAAAACCTTGAAATGTTTAAAAAATAGACATGCATATAAATATGTTATCAAAAGTACTTGAATTTTGATATTATGTGCAAGAATAGAAATTGAAGGTGTTTCAATTTTCCTGTCACTTATCATCTGCATGTGTCACCTGCAGTTTTCTTTATTACTGTAACACAACACATTTGACAAGTGTTCACACATTCATTTTATTTGTTGTCTGTGGCCTTCTCTAAAGCCTGCTAGTTCTTGTTAGAGGTATTGTAACAGTAATTTAATTTATTCTGTGTCTCAAACTAACTTAAGAGAAGTGGGCTGAGAAAAAAAGTCAGTGTTCTGGTGTTTCAATTGATTATATTGTTTAGTCATTCCTGTATTTTTTCGAGCCCCATGTTTCAGTATGACGGTAGAAAGTAATATAAACAAGAAAATGTGGAAGCTGCTCCACATTGCAGCTCCACAGTGGGATTCTAAAGTTTTCTTACTTGTCAGTGACTCTTGCTTAATCGCTTTTCAAGGTAGCTTTGCAGATGTTAAGTTCTGAAGAGTCTGATGATCTCAGGAGTGTTCAAACATGCTTGAACAGCCTCCTGCCATCTCGCTCAAAACAGGTGAGTAACTTTTTCAATCGTGTATAATAGAATTTCTCTGTTTAAGAAGTGTTCTGCTTATTTTAGATGTGTACATTTTTCTTGACAGTTTCATCCAGAACACGAAGCTCTTGAAGGCAACTTTGTCAGGCTTCTTCAAAGACTCCTGGACGACCCAAAAGGGAGAGAATACTTCCTTAAGGTGGGCCTCTGCTTTAACCCCGTGTTTACTTATGACATGAAAAGGAACAGTTTGATTATCAAATGGTGCAGTAATTTGAAGTTTTACATCCATGCAAAGGGTTAATTTCTTAATACATTCTCCACAGAATGTGTTTCCATTGGAGTTTGGGCCTGACTTTGATGCAGCTCTGGAGACACTGGTTTGTGAGTTCTTCACCAGACTGGAAGAGTTGCTGCTTATACCAGACTTTAAACAGGTAAGGAGGACAACTTGTGCTATAAAAAATTGCAGTTTATTTTGTACTTCCAAGATGTGGTTGTCTATTTCCAGTCCATCAAAATGATAGTTTTGTTTGTTTGATAAAGACCGCAGTGTGGATCACTGATGCACCCTCCATGCTAGATGAGTACACGCAGTGTGTAGCCAAAGCAGATAACCTCAAGGTACTGCTCAGAAGCAAGGCCCACTGTGGTAAAATGGCCAAGATGTATACCACTGGTAAGTCTGCCTGTCTGGGATACCTGCCAATGTATCATTGTAAATTAGCATACAGTGTATCTTGTGAATGACATTGTTTGCTGTTTTCTGACATTGATCAACATTATTTATCAGTTAGTTGAAAAAAAGTAGAATCCACAGATTAATTGATAATGACAGTAATTATTAGTTTGATGCCCTAATGTTGATGTATTACAACCACTTTTAAAAGTAGCACCCTTAAATGGATGAAATGTAAATTAATAATTCCCCCACGTTTTTAATGTCTCTCTTCAAACAGTGCCATCTTCCTCAGAGCAGCGGCTCTTCTCATCATTATCTTACCTACCTTCACTACAAGAAACCAATGCCATAGATGTGGAATCTAACACACAAATATTTGAGAACCAAAGAGAACCTGAGGGGATTTCTCCTCAGGAGCTGGGAGATATGGGGATACAAGATGCAAGATGGCCATCTGAGGAGGAAACAAACATTCTGGGCAACAGCAACACTGAACAAACACCAGGAGGAAAATGCAGTAACAGCATTCCTGATGTTCTGATTGTGGAGGAGTACGATGATCAAGTTTCAGCCTCCTGCCGAGCTCCCTCTACATCTACTGAGTGTCCCGTCTTGTCCAAATCTGTGATTGGCCCACCACGGCGAAGAGTAGCACACAAATGCACTCACTGTGGAAAGTGCTTCATTTACCGGTATGAACTCCTGGAGCATCAGAGGCTGCACACTGGAGAAAACCCTTACAAGTGCACTCAGTGCGGAAAGGCCTTTAGGAGGAGCTCTGACCTGTCAACTCACAGGCGGACACATTGCATAAAAGCGGCTTATATTTGCATTAAATGTGGCAATAGCTTTCAGTCTATACAGGACAAATTTAGACACAAGTGCACTAACAGTGCCCAAAAGTTTGATTGTTCTCAGTGCGGGAAAAGCTTTAAGAAAATGCAGTTGCTGATTAAGCATGAACTGACTCACACCCAGAATTGTATCTTCAAATGCAGACAGTGTGGGGAAGTGTACCCCAGTATGAGGGAGCTGAGATCCCACCAAAACATTCACCCTCCTAATATGTCCAATCAGTGCTTTCAGTGTGGGAAGTTTTTCAGCTCTGTTGCCTGTTTGTCAGCCCATGAGCTGCGTCACAGGCAACAGAGGACACATATCTGTGGTCGCTGTGGCAAAGCTTTCAAGAACAAACATGACCTGAATCTTCACATGCGTAGTCATACAGGTGAGAGGCCGTTTCAGTGCACATACTGTGGGAAACGTTTCTCTGTGTCAGGAAACCTGAACATACACATAAGGACCCACACTGGAGAGAAACCGTATCTGTGCTCTGACTGCGGCAAAGCTTTTGTTTCAGCCGGCGAGCTGCAGATACACCGACGCACCCACACAGGGGAAAAGCCATACAAGTGCACTGTATGTGGAAGAGGATTCACCATGGCGAGCAAAGTGACACTTCATATGCGCGTTCACACTGGGGAGCGGCCTTATGTGTGCTCTGATTGTGGGAAGGGGTTTTCACGCGGCAGTGAATTGAAAAAACATACCATGAATCATTCGGGAGTTCGACCCTATGCTTGTCAGGAGTGTGCAAAGACTTACACATGTCTCAATCACCTGAAGAGACATTTGAAAACTCACAGTGTAGTGCAAAGCCAGTCATTTTAAATCAATTAATTACCATATGGCATTTGTCAAATGAACATTGTATTAATGCAACTAGCCAGCACTGATTTTTGTGTTGACTTCATGCACTGTATAATAGGTTTTGCTTTCACTCTTGTATGGACAATGGTGCAGAAGTTCTGTTTTGTGCTGACTCTTTCCTATCTTGCATTGATATTTGTTTTTAATGTATCTTCTTCAATCCTATGATGCAATTATATCACAGATGTTAAAAGGATCTCTAAAAAGTAGATAATAAATCCCAACTAGACTATATATTGTATATGGGAAGTATCCTATTTGTTTACTCTAACAGCAGAATTTGAATCCAACATGAAACATGCAGTGGTCCTACACATTATCAATGTTCAATGTTTGTGTTCTCAAAACATAATTAGAACAAATTAGACAACTTTAAGATGTTTTTTCTATAGTTCATTCAAAGCAGATTTTGTAATTGTCAAATTGCATATTTTTCCAAATATAGTATTTAAAATTATATTTAGTCAAAACATTTTAGTAACAATTAGAAAACCATAGAAAACAGTTCATCAAGCTTGGACATTGCCTTTAAGATTTAGTCATTTAATTGTCTGGAGAGGCGGCGCATCTCGTTATGACAGTCAATTGCCTAACAATCGCCTTATCCGGACTACCCCGTAAAGCAAAACGAAGCACACCGTTAGAAACCGACACTGACTGGGCCAACGCTGCCCAGAATGAACGTGTTTCAGGAAGAAGTTGGCGCCTGAGGCCTCGTATGTGGTTAGCTAGTGCGCTAACTGAAAGCATGAAAGATACTCCACAATTGATTTGTCTTTCTATCTTTATTAACTAATTCCACAATGAGCGACATGGGTATGTATTAGCTTATGAAACTCGGTAAACAGTGTATTTGTTTTCTTCTTATGCGGCTAGTTGAAGAGCGAAAGCAAAAGATTAGCCGAGGCTCAACAGGCCTCGACTAATCCCTGGAACAAGAATTGTCTTTCCTCCATATGCGTAACTAGTATAGGAACGTTTACATTACCCGTTAACTTTACCTTAGGCACAAACGGCAATGTAACTTAATGTTTATAAAAACGCGTTTGTACTCTTTTCAAGGTATCGGACGCAGCACAGCATTTGAATCTTATCAAGACCCAGCTTCATTCGAAAAAAGTGACTAACGTTAGCTAAGAGTTAGCTGTTTGCTACGTAAAATGCACATCAGTATATGGGGACTTAGTGGTTGATGCCAATGTCATCATTTGCCATTCCGCGCAGTGTAAAAACAATGAATGGGTTTGTTTTAGCATTTTAGGACTACCCCTCCGTGGAGCTAGATAAAGGGCACCCTACAAGGCTGTATGAGACTGTAGCGCCTGTGCACCGTCGGGATGGGTAGGGTAGCCAACTAGAGGAAAGTGAACCGACCGTGCGGGTCTTAAGTGGCTGTACTGATAAGGAAAAGCATTTCAAGCCCCCTGTTACCACCGGACTCTATTCCCATCATCTAAAAATAAGAGATAATTGTCAAAGACGTAGTATGAATGACTTGTTTTCAATCTAATATCAAATCAAATATGTCAAGATCCTATGTATTGTGATCATGTATAACATTATAAGTGAACTCTGGGTGATCTACAAGGTTCGCATCTTCTTTGAAATTTTGTTTGAATCTCTCTAATTTTTCTATGAAGAATTCAGCGTTCCCCTGTCCTCACTGGCACTCCTGGTCCCACCACTTCGACTGATGTCAGCAGTGATGTGGGAAGTGGTACGCCAGCGGAACATAAAGCACTATGGGAAACTGGAGGAGTTTGTTTCCATGGTAACAGATGCAGTTCCTGAACTGATGAGCAAAAGAGAAGGGAGACTGCTTTCACTGGGCCTGAGAGCTAGGGTAAGTGTTTTGAAATGCGTTAATTCCCTATTATAATGAGGACTGTTTCAATATGGGATCCAAGTAAATGTCATCATAGAAACATGAAAATGATTAATTAAATTTTCCCTAGACAACTCTTGAACTGCTGCGTTCAGAACATCCTGAAGATCTCAAGGCGGTTGAGACCCACCTCAATAGAATCCAGTCTTCTTGCATTGAGGAGGTGAGTGTTCTTGATTGGTTGTAGAACTAAAATGATCAGTCAGCTGCTAGCAAAAATGCCAACACATTCATTCCTTCCAAGTGGTTCTTATATGATAGCATATCATATGATTTTTTTGGTGTGTTTTTTATTGCATTTTATTTTATTTTTCCTCTCCCAAGGAGGTAATGTTTTCATCACCATTAGTTTCTGTTAGTAGGATTTCTCAAAAACCACTTGATGAAACTTTGTACAAGGGTTGGCCATGTAGCAAGGAAGAATTAATTTAAGTTTTGAGTGGATAAAGGGGAAGATTTAAGCATTTTTTTCTACTTTTTGAACATTGCAGGATAGGGATGTTTTGACCATTTCTGTCAATTACACATCGACTACTTGAAGAATTCCATGAAACTTGGTGGAAGAGTAGGGCATGTGGCAAAAATTTAAACATTGAAATTTGGAGTAGTTCCAGATGAAGACCTGAGGGCAGCTATTTTGATGGTGCCCTTCTTGTTAGAATTTGGATTAGGCTTTATTTCAATTTAAAGGGACTGTTGGGCCTTGGCAGAGGTATGCTTTCCACTAAGTTCCCTGCTAGTATTTTATTTTATTTGAAGGAATCGCTTTGCCTCCGGCTCCACTAAGTTGTTGTGTACTTTTCACTATTTTCTGACATTTTATTTACAAAAAAATTAACAATCATTTGATTAAATTTTTTGCTGTAGCCCTAATTGGTTGTTTGACATTCTATTTATTTCATATTTCATATGCCTAATATGTGTTGCATTGTTTTCTAATGTAGACAAACGATCCTGTAATTGAAGCTCCAGAGGCAAACTTTATGAAGCTGGTGCAAGGTCTCATTGAAGACACTGATGGCAGAGAGCATTTCCTTAAGGTAAAAATAATATTACATTTCATTTATATGGTGCTGTAGATAATAGGATCTGACAAAATTCAAATTTACTAAATAAATTTCTTTGTCGCAACTTTACCTAATAAAGGAAATTAAATCTCTGATTATAAAAGATAAGGACATGTGCTAAAGGTATCTGGTTGTCTTTTTTTTAATTCCATTTGACAGAATGTGTTTCCAGTGGAGTATGGGCCTGACTTCGACACAGCGCTGGAGACTCTGGTTTGTGAGTTCTTCACGAGATTGGAGGAGCTGCTGCCAATACCAGATTTCAAACAGGTGCTTAAAAGACTTCTGAAAAATTAGAAAATAAAGTCAATAAATTTGTCCACTATCAACTTGAAATTCAAAATGCCTCTTTTTCTGTGATACCTTTGTCTAGACTGCATCCTGGATCAGTGCTGCCCCCTCTGTCCTAGAGGAGTACATGCAATGTGTGTCAAACGGAGACGACCTTAAATTTCTTCTCCAAAGCAAACAGTGTCACGGGAAATTGGCTAAGAGCAGTGTTGGTATGTACATGATTTACATTTACATTAATTAATCAACATATAATGTATTAAAAGAAGAAGGATACTGTTGCATTAACACTTGTAATTCTCCACTTATTTTCCCTACAGCCCCATTTCAGTCAGATGATCTCCTCATTCCCTCTCTGTGTCTCCCTCCTTCACTGGAAGTGGCCATCGCTTCCCATCCGAGTGCTTGTGATGATGAAAATAATGACGTTCCTCAGATTGTCATGTTCGATGAAGAACTGTCTACAAACCCCTCCACATCAACTGACTTTCCTGAATCACCAAAAAGAACTGATATTTCATCACCTCCTCGTAGGAAGCAGCAGTCAGGGATGCATAAATGCCCCGAGTGTGGCAAATGCTTCAAGCATCACTCTGTCCTCATCGAACACCAGAGAGTCCACAGTGGGCTGCAGCCTTACAACTGCTCTGAGTGTGGGAGGGCATTCAGAACAGCCACTCTCCTGGCTGGTCACAGGCTAAGGAAATGCAAAAATGCTGCCTATTTGTGCATTAAATGTGGGAACAGTTTTCCAACCTCACTGGACAAATTCAGGCACCACTGCCCAAAACGTGGCCGTAACTACGATTGCGGGCAGTGTGGTAAGAGTTTTCAAAAGTCTAGCAGCTTGAAGGAACATCTGCTGACTCATGCCCAAAGCCGCCTTTTCAAGTGCAGTCATTGTGGGGTAGGTTTTTCAGGAATTGGTGACCTGAAGTATCATCAGCAGGTAGATCATGATAAGCCCTACCAGTGTAAGGAATGTGGAAAGAGCTTTATCTCTTCCAAGTGCCTGGCCAAACATCAACAACGACATGAAGAGGTCGGTGAAATGGACACAGCAAAGTTAATGAGTGGAGGTAAGCACAGGAAGAGTGGCTCTGCTCATCGGATTTCCTCCATGTCTATGTCATCCAGGAAATCATCTGTCAAAACTATCTACCCACGAGGACGAGTCACGCATAATTGTCCGCTGTGTGGAAGGAGCTTCAAGTATCGTTTTGAATTTCTCGAACACCAGAGGTTCCACACTGCAGTGAAGCCTTATAAATGCTCTCAGTGTGGTAAAGCCTTCCGCACAGAAGCTCACCTGTCCGGACACAGGAAGAGGAAGTGTAAAAATGCTGCCCACATTTGCACCAAGTGTGGGTGTCATTTCAGGTCTCTACACGAGCGGGTGAGACATCAGTGTGTCCAGCTGCTGACAAAATACGAGTGTTCTCATTGTGGGAAGACCTTCAAGATGTCCCACCTACTGAGGAACCATCAGATGAGTGAACACCAACTCCCCTACAGCCCTAACCATCGCTTTAGGTGCAGATATTGTGATGAGACTTTCCCTGGCATCAGCGAGCTGAAGTACCATCAGAGAGTTGACCACGAGAAACCCTATCAGTGTCAGGAATGTGGTAAGTGTTTCCTGTCCGAAAAATGCCTGACCAACCACGAGCTGCGCCACAACGACGACCGACCCGAGAGCTGTCTCGTCTGCGGACGCGGCTTTAGAAACCGGTACGACTTGAAGCAGCACATGCGCACCCACACAGGAGAGCGACCGTACCAGTGCACTCACTGTTCACAGTGTTTCTCCACAGCAGGAGGACTGAGGAGTCACACCAGGGTCCACACAGGTGAGAAGCCGCATGTTTGCCCAGATTGCGGCAAAGCTTTCTCTCAGATGGGTGCAATGCGCACCCACAGGCTCACCCACACAGGAGAAAGGCCATTTAAGTGCACAGTGTGTGGCAAAGGCTTTACGATGGCACACAAGGTAACGGTTCACATGCGCGTGCATACAGGAGAGCGGCCGTACGTGTGCTCTCAGTGCGGTAAAGCCTTCTCAGATGGAAGTGTGCTGAAGCAGCACACGCTGAACCACTCAGGGGTGAGACCCTACCACTGCCAAATCTGTCCCAAGACCTACACCTGTCTGAATCACCTGAGAAGGCACCTGAAAAGCCACTCCAACATGAACTGAGTCGGGCATAAGGCAAGCTGGACCAGCATCTTGGATAACATTTACACAAAAAGTGAGACACTGTTTTGCAGTTAAGCTACTAGAATAGAAACGGACTAACTAAACCAAGCGATACATGGGGGATTATTCAATGATACAGTTGCTGTTGAAAATGACATGAATAGTTCAGTTTGTCCTTTTACATAATGTAAATGTGGTCACAATAGCCAGTTGTCAAGAAGGATGTGAACATTTAAAGGAGTGGTTTGACATTTTGGGAATTGTGCTGCACTTTGCTGCTGATAGTTAGAGGACTGCAATTTCTGTTCATTAATATACTGGGACAGGGATACTGTTTGGTTATTGTTACATTGTTACATTTCAGATTTTGTATGAATTAAACAAGAGCTAATTATTGAGCTTTAGAAGTGCTGGTAGATTTTTATTTATTTTTTGTTACATTTTAATATAGTTGTTTTCCACAAAGACCCTTCTCTACACTGCCTTATTTTATTTACCCAGAGCAAACCAATGGCAGCATAACGCCCCTCTAGTGTGTGACTTTATATAGAATGCTGCTATTCTGCAATGTAAAAGACATATAACGCAGCATCTATGTCTAGTGGGAGTTTTTACATACCTGTCAGGCAGTTCCTTGTAAACAACTTGATGAAATAATTTACCAATAAATAAAATTTAACAATAAATATATAGTCTTGCCTTAAACAAGCTGTGTAAAAGGGGCTACTGAGGACGGTAACCTCACTTAACTCAGCAAGAAAGCGAATTAGCGCATTTCACAAAATGTTGAAACACTCCTTTAACATCAGCAGGAATTGTTCATTCTTATCCCTCGTTTTTACTTGGAACTTTCTTGAGGTTTTTTTTCCTTTTTTCAGTTTCTTATGCATGAATATGTTTGGAAGTTCTTGGTATTGTTTGGGTGAGATACTGTATGTTCAAAAGCTATAAATTGGTGAAAATATATTTTTTTGAAAGGCCTCAAATGTGATAGAAAATGTTGGTTCTGTAAATATGCGGAATTACAAATTATTATGAGTGAAAAATTTAATTCTTAACATTTATTGCAACACAACATAAGTTTATTTGTATAGGCTTTCTGTATCCACCTCTATGGTTTGCAACCATTGTGTATTTCAAATTAAAATACCTTGGTTATACCTTGTTCATGTTGACTGAGTTTGTTTGAGAGGATAAATCTGGAAGACTTCTCACACAGTTGCGGACATCATTGGAATTTACATTTGCTGTCAGAATAGAGTTTAACTAGATGGCAGTAGGTGATCATTAAGCATTTCTTCTCAGCCATTGATGACCAAACATGTTGGTCCTATAATAGCATCAATCAAATATCCTACAGACTGGAACAACTGGAGACCATTTAAAAGATGTCTGATGAGGGGCTAATGCAGTGGAAGTTGGTTTCACCCATTTCCTGTCATTAACTTTATTCGCTGTGGGTCAGGATCTTGATTAGCCTGCAATTTCCTGATGTTTTGATTTCCAACCAGCAGAATCTAAAGTAATTCAAACAATGACAGCAAGACTTTCTCACTTTTTCTTATGCATGCATTGTCCCACTTTAGCTAACGGTAAGCTTTGTTCTGGACCACAACTATTCCCAGTGCCTTGTAGGTTTACTTGGACTTGAGCGGATGTTGTCTCGGGTTATATTGTAACAGGCACATTACGATTAATCTCTTCCATCTGTGCTGTGCAGACTTTCTCTGCACTTTCACCTTCGTTACCTGCTTGTGTTTAAACCCATCGCTGGTCACTTGAACATATTAGCTTTTGAATCCTATTTTCTCATAAAAACCTAAATCTTAGTCATTTACACTGGGATCAACTCCATAGATGAATGTCACGGTGTGTCTGATGTGGCAATATGTTAAAAACCACAAACTGTAAAATACGAAGTGTCATCCAGAGACATTGGTGGCTTTATTCCCTCTTTCTCTCTGACTCAGAGTTGCTACTAATCATCTCCACAGAACGCCAGGATGCTGTGGAAACTCATGCTACATCCTGCCAGCCAACAGGCCGTGCCCAAGACATTATGCAGAACATCTCCGCTTTGGGAAGCATGTGTGTTTTTGCATTTCTTTCAACATGCAAACTTATCTCGGCCTTTAGAGGATGTACCTATGTTTGTTTCCTCAGGGGGAAAGATAATGACTTCTGAGTGAGATAATTTAATGATCTCAATCCCAGCTGTTGGTTTAAGGACTGTGAAATTGAAGGGGGGGGGGAGCAGCCTTTATTTGAAAATAAAGTTGCTCGAGAAAGTCTTAACTGCTTGACTAATGAATTCCTCGATAGTTTTGTGTTTTTCTGATGAAAGGTTGTATTGAGACATCTCCAAATGCCTGCACCACATTTCATACACTTCCCACAGATGCCAGAAAAGCCGACTGATTTACTAGGAAAGCTTGCTAATAAACACAGATCATTACCAGATGTACCCCCTCTCTCCTCATGCCTCTTTTTCTCCCTTCTTTCTTTTCCTTTCCTCCCTGCTCCTGCACACAATTCTCAGTGATCTCAGTGGAAAATCTGAGTCCAGGCCAGGCCTTCCCTGCAGTCCCACAATTTGTGCATAGTATGTTTTGTCCACAGCAACCGTGAAACATCCACCCCCATCAACACCAGGCCAAATGAATACTCCACGCCTACGCTTCTGTGGTTCCTTCCATGGAAGTACGTCCTCACTGCAACCCGAAACTCTTCCCAAAGTCCTCTCCCAGCTGGCCACAGAGAGCACTAGATGGCACTGTGTCTCTTTCTGCTTCTGAAGAAAAGGGAGTAAAGAGAGCCCCCCCTCCTCCTCCCCTTGATTCTATGTTCAGGTCAAGTCTGGACGCCAAAGTGAGCCAGATGTATTCCAGCACCCACCCACCCTCACCCCCTACAGTAAGGAGAGGCTTTTATAGAAAGAGAATAGCCTACAATGATTCCAAGATGTGTGCCAGCTGCTTTTTATTAAGTTTCATGAAGTTACTCCAATGTGACTTCATGCGCAGCTGCATTTCATGATTTTTTACATGTGTTAGGTGAGGTCATGTACCTGTATGAGTGAAAAGAACAGCTACAGAGCCTTGTCTGATTTGTCATTATACATGTTCTGAAATCATTCAAACAAAAACAAGACCAGTGTCTACATGCACTTTCTTCCCTGCAAAGAAAAACCACATCTGCGCTTCTTGGAGCCCCCTTGACAGTCAGCAGGTTTACTGTTCATTCCAGTGTATCCGTGTCCCTGTGGATCCCTTTTAAGGAAGCAGGCATATCTGTGATTTTGTGTATATACTTTCGGTCCGTGCGCGTTCTGGTCTATTCCTGCTCGTCGTCCCCAGACAAAGCGCGTGAACTCTTCCTCCTCCTTCTCCTCCTCCTCCCTTACCGTGCGCTCTGGTCCTCCTTTGCGCGCTCTGGCTCTCGCCTCGGACAAACTGCGGCGGAGTGCTGGATCACCAAAAGTTCGCCGAATCAGTTTAGAGGTACCGGGCTTGGGGCCGGATTGGTTCGGTGTTTTTTTTTACCCTGGGGATTGGGGTGTTGTACTTTTTCACTTTTTAGTTTTCTTGCAGTTTAACCATGGGGGCTCTCAGAGGTCTCCTTGCGCTGTTGTGCGTTTTCCTGGCTGGAGCGCAAACGCAGGACCTAGACAGCAGGTTTGCGGGTAAGTTTGCTGAAAATATGTCGTATCTGCTCCAGTATTTGGTGTTTGTGGTGTTGTGTTGCATGTAAAGTTGTCTTTATGTGTTTAGATATAACATGCGATGTAGTAAAGGGATTTTTTTTTTTTTTGCTGCAAGAGCTACTCCAGATGTTCACTGTCTTTGGATTAAGCACCTCCCAAAGTCTGAGAAGCCTTGCAAATCAGTTGTACAGATGCATCTACAACTGAATCAAAGAGCAGAGCATGACAGTAGCCTAGCCCACTTTAAGCAGGCCCCTGTTTGGTTCCATGATCGTCTGAATGGACATGGATAGTAAGTGTTGGGTGTGATGCAGACTGAGATCCACCAGAAAAGCAAGAGATAGCATCCCAACTGGATGGATGGATGGATGGATGAAAAATGCCATGTTATGGGTGCAGGCCTGCACCTGTCATAAATCTACCTGTATAGAAATGGGTTCGTCAGATCAGCCCCCCCCCCACACACACAGTGTGATGCAGGGTGCTCCAAGCAGCATCCTATTGGCCTCCAGTTCTGCAGCAGTGATACCTGAGCTGGCATCACCTGAATTCACTGATAGATGATCGATCATAAATGCAGTTTGGATTTATCAATTCACAAACATGTAGATTTCACTTTGAATGTGCCATGTGTATATTTTGTGGTTTTTTTTTTAATGGATTATATTTGCTGACAGCCATTTTTTTGTTTGTTTGTTTGTTTGTTTGTTTTGTGAGCAGATTGTCCGGTTGACCTTTTCTTTGTACTGGATACATCTGAGAGTGTCGCTCTCAGACAGAAACCTCCCAACTTTTACATTGACCAGATCAAATCATTCACCAATCGCTTCATTGATGAACTCAGGAACATGTAAGACACACACAAACACACACAAACACACACACATGTTTACATTGATGGACAAACCAGTCAGATCCATAAAAACAGCACTAGCATGGTGGAACGATTCTCCATTACATATTAAGTCTTGCCTTCAAAACCTTCCTAATTATTTCTACACTCCAATGGTTTAACATCTCACCTTGTTGTAGTAATGAACCAGTGTACTCTGGGTCACCGTGACATCACTGGTGGGTGTGGTTACATGTGAAATACAGCCCACCTCTGAACACACCCAACTAGATCTACCAGAGAACATTGGTTTTTTTATCCTGGTGTTAAGTTACTATTTAAGTTAAAGTACAGATCATCATCACTCATCAGCAAATGTTTTCACAATGAACCAGGATTGGCCCCTTATGATGCATTAGTATTACATTACTGTATTTGAACATGCACTTCATACACTGTTGATTTAATCTTTACTGATGCATCACAGGTTTTGAATGTAAAATGAGAACCTGCACAATAATTATTAACTGAAGCTGTATGATAAATTTACAGTAGCTTTAAGTAGCAAAAATGGTCATTTCAAGTACAGTGACCCTAAAAGTGTAGTTAAGTGTAATACATGAGTAAATGTTCACAGCTACGTTCAACAACTGCCTGTTTGTACCAGGTTGCATATTAATATTGTGTTGACTTGATACTGTTGGATGACTACTTAACACTTCTATTTATCCAGACGCCACCGATGTGACCGCAGCCTGACGTGGAACTCAGGAGCCCTGCACTACAGTGACGAAGTCATCCTTGTGCGAGAGCTGAGTAACCTGGCGACTGATCGCCAGGCCTTGAAGAAAGATATCAATGCCATCGACTACATCGGCAAGGGCACGTATACTGATTGTGCAATCAAGAGGGGTCTCGCTGAGCTGCTCATTGGGTAAAAATAACACACACACACACACATTTTAGTAGATTAAGTAATTAGATGATTGATATAATTTACAACTGTGTGTCTACCTACATACAGGGGCTCCCATTACCATGAGAACAAGTACATCGTGGTAGTGACAGATGGCCATCCTATTACTGGTTACAAAGAGCCATGTGGAGGCGTTCACGAGGCTGCTAATGAGGCAAAGCAACATGGAGTCAAAGTTTTCGCTGTCGCCATTTCACCTGACCAAGAGGTACAGAACACATGGACATGTCTTCTTACTGTATACTAGTGAGGAATCTCATAAGCATATGTTTCTAAGCCCCCAACTCAAACTTTGATCACTATAAGTAAATACATAACCCAATTTCTTACCCGATAATTGAAAGAATATATGTTAAAGGCACATGAAAAAGTATTTATTCTTTAAGTTACTGATACAAAACTACATGAAAGATTTATTTTATGCCAAAATTCCAACAGTTTTCATTGTTTCTCACCAGAAATGTCTGTTTTTGTGTTATTTTCTTCTGTATGCTTATGAACGGTAAAGTGGGTGGGGCTCAGTTGGAGAAAAAAAAGGTGTGTCACATATATCTCTGGACCAATCGGGAGTTAGAAAGTTTGACTTTGACAGTGACGATTTCGTCACCGCCGGTCAAATCTGAACAAACCACACCTACACAGAAAAGTGGAGTGCAGTAGAGAGGGGAGAAGTAAATTAAAGTAAAGTGAAGTGCACTGAAGTAAACATAAGTAACTTGAAGCGAAGAGAAATTAGGTAAAGAAGGGAGAAGTGAAGTAACTTAAAGTGAAGTGAAGAGTTTTTATTGCTGCCAAGAAGCAAGACTTTTTTTCACCTGTATTAACTCTGTGGCTCGATGACAAGAGGCAGACAAAAAAGGATAGCTGTCCCTAATTTCAACGTGATGCCAAGAGGGCAAAAGTAAACCCAGTCACTGGGTGATTGATGCACGAAGCCTTGTATGGGAATAAATTTGTTCTTGACGAAGGATCCATGGAAATCCAACCTAAAGTTTATACCTAAAACAACAGAGACTAATGACAACTTTGACAGAAGGTAATTAGGATCTATCAGAAACCAAAGTGTTGCAAGATTTCCCTGCAGATTTCGAGGGTTTTGGAGATCAATCTATTTGCTCAGTCACACATAGCTATGGTACTACTACTACTATAGTACATAACATACTATAGGTGCTACTTTCAGACATGTGTTGATGGAGTTTGTATTCTGTGCCTCACAGGACACCAGGCTGTCACTCATTGCCACTGACCAAAACTACAGACAGAACTTCACTGCTGCAGATGACTCCAGATCCACCAAGATGGGAACCATTCGAACCATTATTGATATGATCGTATGTATTCTCTTCTCCTCTCTTCTCTTCTCTTCTCTTGTCTTCTCTATAAACAGAAGTAAGCATTTGATTTCTGAACTAACATCAGTTTTGTCTCCATCTTTTCAGACAAACGAGACAAAGGATACAGTGAGTATCTTTTAAAATATTTTTGAATGAAATTTAGTGTAAATGTTTTATGTGCATGTTTACTTTATTTACTTTATTTAGATGATAATTGTGCGCACATAACTGTGTTGCAGCTTCAAATGGATTGGCATTGACAACTACAATAACTTTTTTGCCAGTTTTTCCATTGAATGTTTTTAATTCTTCCTGAAATGTATGAATGAGAAATGATCAATTATTCTATTTTTTTTTATCAGACACATCCCAATAGCATAATTGTTCCTGATGAGTTTAGCTGATATAATTTGAATTAACATTGTTGTATGCTTTCTAAATAAACCACATTTCTCCACATTTGTCACATTTGTGGCTCCTACAATTTTTTTGTTTAGTGCAAGAATTCTTAAAAGCTTTTCTCAGATTTTAGGTCACTGCTTTCTTCTTGTTCTGCCTGAGTTTCTGGCTACGCCTTATTACCACTGGTCTCCACTATAATGTAAACTCCTCTAAAATCTTGCAAACTCAGGAAACAAGGAGGGGTCAGACAGGACAGCTACAGGAAGCTGAAATGAACACATAAAAAGACAACAGAGATTGCAGTGATATTCACAATCTGGCCTACTTTTGTATCGCCAGCAAAGTTACTGATGTCCTTCTGTCACCTGAGAGTCAAACATGGTCCAGCTTTGATTTATCACAGCCAGTAATCCTCATTCTCAAACACATAGAGATACATAGTGACTTTTTCCATTCTTGGTTCATAATCTTCTTCTTTTTTTTTTCCAGTGTTGCTCTTTCGAATGCAATGTAAGTAAGCTATTTTTTTAATGTTATCACCAACATGGATTCTTCTTTGTTTTTTGAGCCATAATTTCACCGTTTGTGTTTTATTATCATGTCTGCAGGCTTCAGGAGGGGCTAAAGGACCGGACGGAGACTCTGGAGCTAAGGTGTGATTATATAATGTGAAAAAAAATGAACACTTATGTCAGACACACAATGCAACCAAATGTACAAATGTGTAAAACTCTAAATTGTCTGCATCTTTTTTCTTTTCCCTCTCTGCAGGGAGAAAGTGGCAGACCAGGAATGCCAGGAGAGAAAGGTGATATTGGTGCCACGGTAGGTGACTTCTGCCATCATCCACATGTCTTTGGAATCTTCATGCAAGCTCCATGTAGGTTTCATTCAGATGATCTGATATGACTGTCTCTATGTTACAGGGCAGCATTGGAGATCCTGGCCCTGTTGGTTACAGTGGAATGAAGGTAGAGTGAACTCAAGTCTTATCTAAACATAAATGGTATTTTTCATGCAGGCTCATCGACTGAGGGGAGGACAGCAGAGACCTTTTAGATGTGAATCAGTGCATGCTTTAGAGATTTAATGGTAGCAGCAGTGACGCATAAGAAAGTTTATTCACTTTTGAAGTAAAATGAGTGTGTTGATTCGTTCGAAACAATACTGGAGCAGGAACATTATCCTTCAGGAACATATGCAATTGCTTACATTGTCTAGACACATACTAAAGTATCAAATCTAAAGATATATTGTAAAATTGTATTTATTGTTCATGTCATAATTTTAATTGCTTTCGTCATACAGCTTCTATCATCAGCCATTGCAGTCTAGTCATCCTTTGTTGGAGGGTTTCAATGTGATGGCTTTTCTTGCTAGCAGCCAAAAGCATTTTGAGGAGAGAATCATCTTTTGCTCTAGAATTATCAGAGATTTCAGGGGTTAAATGCCAACAAACTATTTAAAAAACTAAAAAAAAACTAGCAATTAACTTTTCAATATCTTTTTCGCAATCTGAGGATGACATCCAACAACTTCATCACTATATGACATATTCTCCATTCATTTGCTGAGCCTAGAGTAATGTATGTTCTTTTGTAAATATGCTATGGAGAAGCTGACCAACCTTCAGAGTCACCGTTAAATTATCTTTCCATGGAAACAACAAAAAATAAGATGAGAAAAATGTAAATATTAAAAGTTTGAATAACATATTGTGGTTAATATGTGTGTAAAGTGATGAAGCTAATGAAAAGACAACCCGTAATCCACATTTTTAGATTCAGATAAATATTTATGACCTAGAATTAAACGAATTGAAACAAGAGAACATCTGCAGAAAGGATTTATAATTTTTCATGTTGTTTACCCGTTAATTGCTGACTCTTCCTTCCCATTGATCACTTTGTTGCGTGTAAATATTCTGATGTGTGTGTTTCTGTTTGCAGGGAGACCGTGGTGGCCGAGGAGAAAAGGTACTACCAGAACACAAATACAATCAGAATGTGTTCCACGATCACTGTGCTGTATGTGTGGACATGGCTGACTAATGTTGTGTGTTCCCTGCAGGGTGACAGAGGAAACAAAGGCTTCAAGGTGAGCTCTTCCTAACAGTTGTCTGATCTTCGGAGGGATGCACTCCTACCTGTGACCACCCTAAAATCCAGTGTTGAAATTATTGTTCTGTCATATTTATTCTCTTTTGCTCTCTCTTTTTATTTTCTTCATCCCTCTCTATTTCTCAGGGAGACAAAGGTCAAAGTGGAAGGGATGGAATTGATGGACGAAAGGTGAGCTGCAGACCCAAACATCCAAGCAACACAGCTCTGCCAATCTGGATGTCTTTCTTTAGCGGATTTGATAAAGATATGTCTGGTTCTCCTCTTTAGGGTGAAGCTGGTTTCCCTGGTCTCCCCGGCTGTAAAGGATCTCCCGGAACAGACGTGAGTTGGTTTTTCTTCAATCTCATAATGATCTCACTACTATGGTTTTGAATGATCTGGAGTTCTCCCCTTACTAAAATCACATGTTTCAATCAAAACCAGATGGGTTAAAACACTCTGATATTGATATCAGGTCTGAGGACCGCAAATCAACAACCAATCAGATATGTTAGTGTTAGGACAAATCAATTTTTATGATCTCCCTCTCAGACACACACACTCAGACAGGCCACTGCTGTATCTGCCTCAGACACAGCCACAGTGTTTACACATTAGCCATTAGCCACTGTTGCATGTTTAGGAACTTTGCTGGCGGTGCAGCCTTGATCAACATCACACCCTGAGTCTGGATCCCTGGGGAAGGCAGAGGCTAAAGTCCTTGGCTGCTACCCATTGCTGTGTTTACATTCTCTGCTGTCAGATTGTTTAATGGAAGCCCTATAGTCATACTGTAAACAACACACACGCATACCTACATGTACATGTGCAGCGGCCGCTGAGATTGTGTTGCAGCTTCAGCTGCTTGCGATCATTTGCTGAAACCTTCTGTCTTTTCTGCTTCCAGGGTTTGCAGGGCGAGTCTGGACCAAAGGGAGACCCCGGTCCTTATGGATCAAAAGGAGCACAGGTATGATATGAAAAAAAAAACCTGTGCTGGTGAGCATTTCAAATAGCCTTTCAGTAAATCAGTTATAAAACGTTGTGTTCTTATTTTTCAGGGAGATCCCGGAAGAGACGGCGGACCAGGAAGACCTGGAAACTACGGCCCGTTGGGACCTCAGGTGCAAATAGAAAGAAAGAACAATGACGAAAGATGGATCTGTATGAAGTGCATGAAGCATAAAATATAACAGTGTAAAAATCTGTGTTGTGGCAGGGCGAACGGGGCCCTCCTGGAAACAATGGTGACAAGGGAGAGCGTGGTGATGATGTGAGTGATAAAACACCTGACAACGCCAGAGACATCTACTTTGTTCCCTTTAATAACATCCTTGTGTGACGTCCTGCTGTATGTATGTGTATGTTTCAGGGTGCACCAGGACCTGATGGACTTCGTGGCGAGAGAGTAAATATGAATAGGTTTAATGTTGACTTTATATGAGGTGATGTGATGTTTGACACCTGATAAAATATCTGCTAACATCTTTGAAATCCCCTTGCAGGGACAAGTCGGAGAGAAAGGGGAGCAAGGTTCCCGTGGAAACAGAGGTCCAAGAGGAGAGCTGGTGAGTGATGATAAGGATGAGGAGAGAGAATGAAAGGTAGCTCCCCAGTCACTGAAGATCTCTCTGATTTCAGGACCTCCTATTCAGAAATGTTGGGCTTATTGGCTCAGCTGCTCCTTAATGGAACTGATACTGTTTTTACATCATCCCCGTGTGCTCCTACTGTAACTTGGTTTAAAACCTGCTGCTTGTCTTATCTATTATTACTGTCTGAAATGAATTTATTTCATTTTATGCATTTGTCCTTTTCCTTACCCAGGGGGAGCCAGGGCCCCGTGGAGAACAGGGGAGGGAGGGCTCAGCTGGCCCCAACGGAGACCCTGTAAGAAACTCAATTATAATCACACACACATTTACATCGACACATACATAGGAGCTATAATAGGTGCTGTACCACTGTTCCTTATCCTGTTGTGTAGAGTTTCACAAGGCGGCACCGCCCCGAGTACGAACCGCCCTCTTTTCTCTCTGGCAGCATCCTTTTTTTTCCAGTTGGAGAGGAGAACTTGTGCCAGAGCGTGTGCATGCTTCCCAGTGTGCTTGCACATGTGCGCATCCATATTTCATGCTGAGGGGGAGTACGTTGTGCAGAAGCTCACACAAAGGCGAATCTGGCTGGAGCCCCGGAGTGCTGCCCACTCCTACATGCTCCATCTCCCCTCTCCCATTCTCCGTTTTTACTCCTGCTGGGAACATCGACGCTCACTCTTTCCCCTCTGACTCAGTTCTTCTCTCCATCTGCTGCAGCCAAAGCCTCAGTATGGTTTTCTTCATAAGGCTCCAGGCAGTGTAATAATAATAATACGTTACAAGCATTAGTTGTGGCGACCTCCATGATGTCAAAACTTTCAATGGCTCTTTTGTGCTGCCTCCTTTCCTCATCAGAGCTGAATGAAAAAAGTAACTCAAATGAATAGTGCAGAAAACATGGAATAACTGACTGTTGGGTCTCCGTCATACACTCAGGAAAAAAACGTTCACATTCACTCAGGTGCTTAACATCATTATCACTCAGCGAAGCTGCATTATGTACTGGAGTGTACAGCACTTCATTGCAACATATTAATACATTTTTGTTGTACCCAGCTGCTGTATGGCCAGAATGAATGCCAATCAAAAGCTAACTCCTTCTATAAACTATGACTAAATGCTTTGTTTTCTATTTGTATGAATTCTGTGTCTACTGCATGAGATAAAATGTGTAAATCAGACAACTTTTTGTGGTTTGGAAGGAGTAATTCTTCAGTTTCAACTCCTCAACACATACCTGCTTCCTTATGCGTCGTATTTGAGTCTTGGAATCATTGTTCCCTTCTACAATGTTAGACTCTTACATTAACATATTCAAAACAGTGGGGAACTCCTGCATTTCAAAATAGGAGGGGTGTTTGGGGGGGGGGGACACGTCCCCAGCTCATCACAGGGCTGACACTAGAGAGGCAAACATTCACACTCACATTCACAACTACGTGCAATTTAGAGCCACCAATCCTTAACAGTCCCTTAATAGGGGCTGAAAATGTAGTTTTCCTCCAACCTCCTGTAGACTAACTCCTCACATTGCATCAGCGATGTGGACATGTACTCCAGGATATGATGACATCATAGTTGGGTGTGGTTTCAGTTCTGTTGGACCTCAAACCTGAAATCCAGCAGTTCTTGAAACTTGCAACCAAAACATTTCACACTCCTGATAATTAAGACGTCAAGTTTGGACAATTTTAGGCTCGCTTCTGTTTCACCAGCCATCAGATTCTTTTACCAGTGCCAGAGTCTCACATGAGCTTTTGAGTAGAGTGTGAACCGAAAGCAATCAATGAAAAAACATCAGCAAACAGCTCAAATGTGAGGCAGAGCTGTCTGTTTCTTGTCGACTGTTTGGATTCAAATTAATTGGTGTCAAAGCCCTTTGCCAGTTTTCTTCTCTCTTCAGCTGAGTTTGCATTATGTGGCTCTTTTAGTTGGAAAAGTGTTTTAACAGTACTCGTTAACAGTGTTGTTATTTTCCAGGGCGAGCCTGGCAAGGCCGGGCCTCTCGGCTACAGAGGAGATGAAGGCCCACCTGGACCAGAAGTGAGTTCAAGCTGTTAATCCATAGATTGGTGTTTATTTAGTGATGAATATTTAATGTTGTTGAGAACGAGTAAAGATTTGATGCTACATTTCAAGGCTTTTAGATTTTAAAGCTTGAAGCAAAGCAGCTCCAAAATCCAGTCCAAAATGCACTTTACTGTTTCCAACCATAACTGTAAGACCTTTAAAGTAAAAAGGCATTCATAATCACACAGCCGAGGCTAATGGATACTAATAATCTGAACAGACTGCACTAATATTGTTACGTAAACAGTAAAAAGCCATTCTGTTGCATGTGGGCTGTTTTTGTTTACACATAAACAATCTCTTGACAAATGTTTTAACAAACATGTCACATGCCATATGTTTCTATTCTTATCGTTACTTTCTTCTTCAAGGGACCCAAAGGACCGAGAGGAATCAAAGGAGCTCCGGGAGACAGAGGCCTGATGGGGGAGAGGGTGAGTGTGGGAGAGACAGATGTGGACCACCCATCATATCACTTATCCTCAATGTAGTTTGTCTGTGTGGGTGTGTGTGGGTGTGTGTGGGTGTGTGTGTGTGTGTGTGTGTGGGTGTGTGTGTGTGTGTGTGGGGGGGGGGGGGGTGTGTATAGATGGGTCTCTAAGTGCTATTCTTTCTGAATTTCAGGGAGAAGATGGTGTTGCAGGAAACGGCACTGCAGGTTGTCCTGGTTTCCAGGTATGTGTCAATGGTAGTTAATGCATGTCGTGTACATGTGACATTCATGTAACTTTGGATATCCTGAACATTGATGTCGTTTTTAGGGCTATCCTGGGCCCCGCGGAGACTCTGGTGAGCCGGTAAGCATTCTTTAAAGTGTTTATAGATTTTTATTAGAGATCTGATGTTGGACAGAAAATTGATATAATATAATAAAGGTAATTTTATTACATTTTCTATTTAAAGCTTCTTTATAGGAAGCTCTAAACTTGTATTTGAATTAGAATGGCCTACCTGGTTTCTATTTCACACATTAACACTGAGTGAGTGTTCACAGTCCCCTGCCTACAGTGTAAAATCGATTGTCATGCCCATGTATCCTCTGACATTCGCTGTGTGACCCTCAGGGTAGCAAGGGAACCCCTGGACCCAAAGGGGACGACGGTGATCCTGGCGATCCAGGCCCCGATGTGAGTCTTCCTCTGCCTTGTTTCCTTTTTGGAGCTACTCCTCGCTCTTAATCTCACTTAATCTTTCCTCAATTCCGTCTTGGCAGTGAATACTGACAGGATGTGAGTCACATGTGTCGTTTTATGGGCACATTTCCATTTTTCTTTTTCCATTTCTCACTTTCAACTCATATCAATATATGATAATAGGTTTTGTCTTTCAATGTCTTCCTTTTTGTTTGTCTGCACGAGTCCTCCACATACTTCACTTCTCTTATTTTTCTCAATCCACCCGTCTCACTCTCACACTCCTGTTCTGTTGTGCAGCTGGAAATGCACAGTAGATCTGAAGACATTTTGTGTGTGTCTTTGGGGAAGATCGCTTTGAGCTGATACAGCTGTGTATATGTCATTGTCAAGGATACCAGGAAATGAGCAGAAAGGATGAAGGGACTGGATCACTCTTTTGGCGTGCACATGAGTTAATGTGTGCGTGAGTGTGGCAATAGTACATGTGTGTAATTACCCGTGTCCATATAGCATGCCAGTTTTAACACTTTAACCCCTGGTTTAACTTGGTGGTGTTTACAATGAAATTATTGCATTTGCAAGGGCTGCGTTTCATGACATAAACACTTCTGCACATGTTTTTACTTTTCTGTCATCCGTACGTCGGCACACTGACCTTGACTTTGCAAGCTTTGGATTTAGAGTGTCAGATCAGTTTACCACTCATCAAGATGTAGCACAGGGGAGGATTACATAGAGTAAGTATGGTTTACCTAGTTGTCCTACTGTTCACCTTTTCCAATTTTTGCTTTTCCTTGTATAGTGACACCAGTATGCCCACAACCGCTGTAACTTATTCTACAGCTGTAATAAATGCCCGTAATCCTCAGCTTTATTAAATGGTGCAAAATTATCAACGTCAATTATACATGATGTCATGAGACAGTTCAAACAAGAGAGACAAGTGTATGAAGTAAAGTTTTGTTGTTGTTTTTTTTGTTGTTTTTTTACAGCAGATGATATGTGATAATTAAGTTAGTCAGAAAGTCTTTGGCACTTCAGGGAGATTGTGACTGCAGGGTATCTGCCTTGAGCAGCAGAGAAATAAATCCACCCATGGAGTCCAGACACTGGTGGTGGTGGTGGTGGCTGATGACTCTGCTGAGGCTGATGAAATGATGAACTATAGAGATAGAGATGCAAACAGAACCATATACAAAAAAAGACAGCTGAAAGACAGCTGAAAGATGATAGGTGTGTCTCTGCTCTATTGGAAAGATGTGACCAGCTGATGAGAACAGCTCTGATCTGAATTGACAGCTACAGACAATGAAAGCAGGAATTTAAAGCTAAACAATAGCGAGAGATGTGAATGACAGTGTGGTATGACAAATATGCTATTATGCAACCACAGCCATCAGCTTGTAATTTAGATTAGCATGGAGACTGAATACATGGAGGACCACCTAGCATGACTGTCTGAAACCTGCCTACCCGTACCTATAAAGCTCACAAATGAATAGCTTATAATTAGTTTAATTTATACAATAAGTGTTCAAATGAAGAATGGTTTTACAGGGGTTTGTGTGATTGGCTTTGTTTTTAGCCATGGAGCAGTACTTCTGAGAGTCTGGCACAAAACCACAAAAATAGCCCAGTACAATTAAACCACAGCGTATCCTTTTTTACAATTAAGTCTTTATGCTAAGCTAAGATAATCAGCTGCCGGCTAGTAGCTTCGCATTTGATGGACTATCTTCTCATCTAACTCTCGGCAAGAAAGGAAATCAGCACATATTCCAAAATGCCTTAAACAAAAAAATCACTTATCTTCCCTCTGAGGCTGTTCCATTGGTCAGCCCATGACTAAGTCCTTTATGAAAATGCTCTTTAAGATGCCATAAATTGTCTATCACAGAGGGAAAAAAGGAATCCATTATAATCCCCTTATCCTTTTTTTTCTCTTTTTAACAGACCCTTATATCTGTTTCTCTGAACAGTAACTCATTTGTTTCCACATTTTACATTCGCTCACTCTTTTTTTGGACGCTGGAAGAAGCAGTTACCACTTTGGCTTGAAATCATGGAACATCACACTGGCTAACAATATTTTCAGGGAATAATGCCACTAGCTTCATTGTGATTTTTGAACAACCAGATTTATAATCTGAATTGTTTGAATATTTTTACACTGCACAGACATGCACTTTGTTGCCCACATTTTCTCTGGCCAGAGGGGACAGGGGATTATAGACGAGGGTGTGTCAGAGGAAGATATAGGTGAAGCACCTTTTGACATTTCCATTCATCTAACTTTTCGGCTGGCTCACTTTGGAATGATAATGTACACATATCGACAGGGAATGATACACAGTCACATCTGGCTGTTTGTCGTCTAGCATGACAACAGAAATGAGATCAGAACATGTGGGTGCGATTGTGAGGATGGAATGGTGCATTCTATACATCCGAGTGTTTGAAGTTGAGAATGCAGTAATTGGAACCTTGTGTGTGTGTGCGTGCGGACATGTGTGTGTTCTTCAACCAGGCTGCTTGCAACTCTGTGTGCATCTGTGTGTGTTTAGACATGTATAACTAACATTGCAGGGACATAGATCTTTTTACACAATCACATTGTAACCCTAACTCACAAGCCCACATAAAGTACATCACTAATTTTTAAGTTGAAGACTTGGTTTAAGGTTTTAATAAGGTTAGATTTAGGTTAAGGTAAGGGTTAGGGTTAGGCAAGTAATGGTTATGGTTATAGATGGGGTAAATCTCCAGGTCTGGGTTAGGGTTAGGTAACGGAATATTGCCAAACACCAAGTGGTTTGCATTACCTCCTCTCTCCCTCTGTTTCTCATTCATATCTGCCCACTGCAGGTAGCTGGTTTGACTCTGCTTTCAACTCAGATCAAACAGCAGAAATGATTTACTCTGATTGTGTGTCTTCTTTTCAGAGTTAGCCAGACCCTCTTGCTCCCACTTTGCTTATCTCAGTCTGGAATCTTGAGCTGCAGATATGTGTTTATATAACTACCAATCAGAATGCATTTGAAACAGAGAGGACAAAACCAATTATCGTTGATCTATTAATGATCTTTAGCATTTCAGTCATATTTCCATTACATGTCAGTTTTTTTGATGAAAATAATTTGTGCAGCCCTTTCTAGAAAGAAGCCTGTTTGAAGAGCTGAATATTGAACATGCATGTGTGAATACAGTCTTAAATACAGCTGCTGCCCTTAGATATGCACATGTTTGCAAGCAGTTTCGAAAGCTGTGTCTGGAGCATAAATATTGTGCATTGCATCCGCTCTCAGTCGCTTTCATTTGTGATTCTGTGCAGCTGTCCACAGTCTTCATCAAACATCTTTGTGGTGTGTGTGTGTGTGTGTAACATTTTCACGCATCATGGAACTTAAAAGATGTGATGACTTTCCTAAATTGATTTGCAGCATTATGCTCTTTAGTCTGGATCATGCTCTGGTATCAATCAGCAGTGGCTCAAGATTGTAGCAGCTGCTGGAGCTTTGGCCGCTCTCTCCAGAAGAGATCTGGCCTCAACTGAGATTTGAGATCAATTTTGAGACTTTTCTCACTGACTGTAGCCTTTGTAAATGGTTTGATGGATTGATCCATTTTCTAAAAGGTGATATGTCTTTTGACAGACGGTATACTGCAAAAGGTTCAGATAGACCCATATGGAATGTAGTCAAAAATTGACTGAACATTTGATCGATTGTATCTTGTTATTTGGATTTTCATGCTGTCAGAGCAGTAAAGACAAAATGCAAGAAGAAATTGAAAAAGGAAAAAAAAAACATAAGGGAAGAAAAAAAGACACAAGAAAGGAGAGGATGAAAATGAAAAAAGTAAAGAAAGTGAGAGGAAAAATGATGATGATGATTTCACAAATTCAATGCTAAAGTCTTGGAATGTAAAATGAATTGCTATCTAGAGCCACAAGATCAATTTCATTTTCATATTCAGTCTAGAAAATGGAAATGGACACTACAAGCACTAAGTAACCAGTACTTCAAATTTGTACTTATCACAGTACCCCAGTGTTGTCACTGTGGTGACTACTGTGTTTGCTACACTTAAAAAGCCACTAAGGATGTTATGAGATTTAGTGGCACATGCCTTTAATTTTTTTTAAAAAGCTTCTAAATCATCAAACATTAACATTCATGGTATGAACACAAGGGTTGTACACTTAAAACCCTGTATTGCTATCTGGGTAATCTATCTTTGCTGTTTCTCAGTTGTATGTACAGAAAACATTACACAATATATTGCTATTGGGATATAACATCTATTTACTGAATAGATTATAAGGTGAATAAATTATAAAAACGGTGACATTTACTGTAGAATAATTCAGTTCTATCATCCAACCTTAGCAGCATATGCACATAGTTCGGCCATCCCCCTGCCGTCATATGAAAGCATCCTAATTTATGAAACACACCTACAGGACAATACAAATTATTGCATGCAAGATGCTGATTGATACACATTCAACACTGATACTGCTAAAACATTGGAGTTGTAATTATAATTGCATACCATGCATTTCCATCCTGCTGTTTTAAGGGAGAATAAATCTAGACAGCTGTGGGCCTCCCTCTAATTCTCCTTTCTTTTTCTCTTTTTATAGAACAACGAACCAGGGCCTCCAGGACCTAAAGGAGCCAAAGGTCACAGAGGACCTGAGGGCAGAGCGGTAATAACATGACTGATTATGTGTGTGTGTCTTGTAGGATTGCCTGCAAGTATATGCGAGTTGGAGGGGGCTGCTGTCCACACAAGCCAAGTAGACCCCTGCCTCCAAACCATTAACCTACTGTCACTTCAAGCATAGTTTCGGGGTCATTTTACTGTCCTATCATTAGTGCACATAAATGTCCTTGGTTTGAAGTTATGCTGAATTTAAGTACTGATGATACTGATGAGCCACTGATTACAATCCAAACAAAGTCAGTGAGATGATATGAAACATCTGATTAAAAACTGCCGCAAGGGTTCCAAACAATTATGTAATTGTTCAGGACGGGAATTAATTTAAAGGGCTGGCGATAAGTCAACAATGTGTTAGTCTGTCTCTCGATGATTCCCGACATCCTGATATCCTGAGCACCTGATATTATGTATTCCTCTACCTGTGGACAGACGTTACCACTGATCCCTTAGATATCCAGTAACTATGCTAAAGTTAGCTAATCTCAACACTCAACATAATCAAACTGCAATTTAAGGCATAAAAAAATGGCATCCCTTAGTTTGGTTGTCAGGATAACACTGTGGTCGAAAACATGTTCTTCAAACCTTCAAACTCTACCCTTTCACACTTTCCCTACTTTCTATCACTCCTCCTCCCCTTCATCTGTCCTCCCTTTCCTCCTCTGTCTCTCCTCTGGCTTGTGTCTCCTCTACATACAGTATGTCTGTATGAACAGTTTACATCATGTGTCCCTCAAACAGTTTATTAACGTCTGCCTTTCTCTGTTTCTCTCTCGGATGTGTGCCTTTTCCTGTGTAAAGACATGCACGCTCCTCTGGCGTCTTTGTTGCAGAAAAGAAAGCTCTTGAACTGATTTTAAATGTCCGTTAAAACAAAACAGATGGTTTTCCTGCAGCCGAGCACAAACACAAAATGCTGCGGCGATGAAACTTTGGAAGATTCACATGTTGCATAAGAGATAACCGCACACAGAAATGCGTGGGCTCGGATGTGGGTTCACTGACTGAAGGGTTTTGGTTAGCAGTCAAAGGAGTAATGGTTTTCCAAAGAATCACTGTTTTTTTAATTACAATTAAAATAAAAACAGTCTTCCAGCACAGGCTCGAAGATAAACACATCTATTATTGGAACAAATCACCCAGTCTCTTCACTCTTTTTCTCTTTCTCTTCAGGGACCTCTTGGGCCTCCTGGACCACCAGGAACTGATGTGAGTATAAAAAAGATTTAATCATTCCATTTTATCTGAATCTTCGCTCCCTTTTATACCACAAGACAAGACGACTGAGCACCACAGACTAAATTCCCCCTTGAGGCGTCACTAGTTTTGACTCTGAAACTGATACAGTACATTCAGCCCAAAGCCACACATCTAATTTCCTGACCTAAAAAACCCACAGCCTCTCACCAACCAGTACTCTCAGTAAAATATCACCATGTCATGTTTTCTTTTTACGTTGGAGCGCCTTGAAACAGTCTCGGACCTGATTGTGTGTTGTGTTTGAACATTATATAATGTGATTTAATGGTGTGTAGCCGTACTGTGACATGTACTCCACCTCTCTCTTCAGGAATGTGAAATTCTGGATATCATCATGAAGCTCTGTTGTAAGTTAAATGCTCAACTTTGTGCACACTTAAACACTAAAATGAAGCCCCATGTATATATATTAAGCGTTTTGATCTTTTCAACTCCGTGCCTGATTAGCCAAACCGGACGTATTTGACCTGTTTTTCTGCACCGTCAATTAACTTCAATTTGTGTTGTTTTTTTTAAATCCTCTCCTCACTACACAGCATGTTGTGGTAAGTTAATACTAAATCTAACACACGGTCATCATCATAATTATTTCCTATGATCCATGGCTGTTGTGATCCTTTAAATGTGTGCTTTCTGTGTCTCTAGAGTGTAAGTGTGCACCTCTGGACCTGGCCTTCATTGTGGACAGCTCAGAGAGTATTGGTACCACAAATTTTGCTCTCGCAAAGGACTTTATCATCACAGTCATAGACAGACTGATCAAAGACCAGCAAGTCAAGGTAAAGCCCTTCTCTTAATTCATCTTTGTTCCAGACATTGACTACACTGTTACTCTTTTTCATCCATTTTTTGCCAAGCCTCTGTGAGATGACGCTCAGGTTCGTGTTGTTTATTCAAATGTCAACAACATTGCAGGAAACCCTTGAAGAGCTTTTAAGGAGCTGCACCAAGAAGAAACCCTAAAAATAGAAACTCTGAATGAAAAATATTGTCTCTGCTTTTTCTCTATATTGGTTCGCCTCTTCTAGTTTGGATGTAATTAGTCCGGATGGGTGGGACGCAGAAACGCTGACAGAAGAAAACACATGTTCGTAGACAACACTTACAGACCTAGACACACATTCACCAAGCAATGCTTTTCTTTCCAGTTTACAGGTAATGACTCCAGGGTGAGTGTAGTCCAGTACAGTGGATCTAAAGCCCAAGAAGTTGTGCAACTGGGAACCAATGTTGCTAGCCTCACCGACTTTAAACAGTGAGTTCAGACACATGCAATCAAAGCCTTGCCTGCCTTCCTTGCACTCTGGCTGGCTCTTTGACTGTGTACTGTAGTAGTCATTCCATAATGATTCAATGTGTCACCAGAGGTTTCACTTATTTGATTTGGTTTTTCATTACATCCCTCTCAATCTCAACTGTAGTGTATTTGGAAGGAAGCCTGTAATGTCTCTTTTTATGAATAAACCTTTTCTCCTTTCCAAGAACAATCATCGCAACTGCTAATTTACTAAGTTAATACATATTTTTATTTTTAACAGTGCTATCTCTTGTTGGCTGTATTAGTTCAAAGGGAGAGGACATCTATTACGATACCACCTCTTCATGCCCAATTCAGAAAAAACCCAACATGCTCAGTCTATCTTAGTAAAAAAAAAACAGTAAGCGGGGGGGATACAGCTTAGCTCTTTCTGTTTTATTTACACGTTTTATATTAATGGCAAATATTAAATTACACCAATCCAGACCTATGTTAGTCTAATGTGCAATGAAATATACACCAATCATTTAATTTCTTTTTTCTTCTTCACTTATTTAGTATTTTTAATGTCATTTTTCTGATCTTGAGTCCTTCATTTCTTTGTGTGTGTTTGTGTGTACAGGGCAGTGAGAGACTTGCGCTGGCTGGCTGAGGCTACATACACAGGCGAGGCCCTTGATTTTGCTCTGACCAACACAATCCAGCTGATGAAGCAAGAGAACCGAGTCGTCCTGGTTCTCACCGATGGACGCTCTGATACTTTGAGGGACAAGGTTCCCCTCAACACTCTCTGTGGTAAAAACATCCGGGTGAGTGCAATATACCCAGATAGACACACGTAGACACTACAGCTGTAACACTAAAGTACCGGCTAACCTAAAACTGTCTTTCCTCATCTTCAGGTGGGTGGTTTAGGAGTGAGGGACTACTCAAGCCGTCCGTCCAACCAGGAGCAGCTCGAGGAAGTGGTTTGTAAGAGTGACCCCAAACCAGGCTTTTCTTTTGTCCTGGACAACTTTGCCGATTTGCTCGATGACACTTTCCTGCAGAACCTCACAGCCAAGATCTGTCAAGGTAAACATGCACACAACGTTGTTCTTTTCCCATCATTTTAATATTTTGTACCAACTCTAAATAAACTGACTGACTGTTCTCTCTCCAGATAAGAGATGCCCAGATTACAAATGTCCCAGTAAGTCTGTTTTCTTTTTCAATAATGATAGTAATGAGAGTTGAAATAAAATCACTAACAATTTAAACCTGTAAAATATCCGCATACAATTGAAATGTACAAATGCTGTTTGGCTGTCCTGCACCTTGCATTTCTCTCTAGACAGTCATTTACAGAACCACTGCAGCTATTGATCACTATGTCTGTGTGTTTTTGCAGTCTCTTTCACTGAAAGCACCGATATTTTGGTGATGATGGACAGCTCAGCGAGTGTGGGCCAGAAGAACTTCGACAAAAGCAAGACCTTTGTCCGCCGCTTGGCCGACCGTTTCCTGACTGCCGAGAGGCAGAGAGGTGCCTCTGTCAAGGTGGGTCTGGCCCAGTACAGCCGAAGCGCTCGAATGGAGCAGGCGCCAACCACCAATTTGACCCTGCTGTCTTATCACATTGAAGAGGCAGCCTTCCAAAATGATGGCACCAATGTGTTAGAGGCCATGGAATTTGCTGTTAGGAGTTTACGTGGCCGTGGAGACGCATCGGGAGGCCGCAAGAAGCTGGTGCTGTTCTCCGATGGGAGGTCTCAGGCCGTCACCGAGGCCGTGCTAGAGAAGCGCGTTCGTGAGGTGGCAGATGCTGGGGTGGAGCTCTTTGTCATCGCCGTTGGCAGCCAAGTCAATGAGGCCAACCTGCGCACGCTGGTGAGCAGGGGGCGGCAGGATGACATCACTTACGCCCAGCGCCACCTGTTCCGTGTCCCAGATTACCCCTCTCTGCTTCGTGGAGTCTTCCACCAAACCGTCTCCCGCAGGGTGTCCATGCCCTGAGTGCAGGCCCCCGAACAACAGGACCAACATGCTTTAGATTTTTAGTCCCATTACGAATATTCAGTCTCACTCATTTACCGTACACTGTGTTTGAATACTTTTTAAAAAGAATACAAGTCCCAAAACGACAAATGATTGTGTGGCAGACAAATGGAAATGTAATCATCAATATGACATGGGTTGGGTTTTTTTACCCTGAGTTTACCTCCAAGGCAGCTCATCTCTGGCTGTGTACAATTTCCGCCTACTTTGTTAGACTATAGCAAAAGTGATGATGCTAATCTAAACAATTTTAGGGTTGGTTTTGACAGTAGAAAAATGGTAGGTCTTGCAGCCTTGCAGGCAAACTTAAGGGTAAAAAATCCCTCTGAATATAAGGTTGCTTTGGTCCTGGAGAACCAAAATTAAATCTCTAGCCTTTGAAAGCATTGGGTGGATTTCTACTCAGGTATTGTACAGCTAGCTTTCACCTAGTCTGGACGTGTCATCTTACTTACTCCAACTAACTAGCATAGGTTGAAAATGGGTCATCATGGCTATACACTCCTGTCTCTCCAGGACTGGAGCTCCTGTCATTTGAAATATTAATTCTTTGGGTTTGAGTCGTTTTTGTAGCCATTAACACTCTTTCAAGTGGTGTTGGGTTTTTTGCAGACTCACAATTTATATAGATACAACGTAGGATTGCTTGACGTGTCTTAATGATTGTTAACCTGCAAGTCTGGCATGATTGCAGCCAACTTTAGGTTTTACTTGTTCAAAGCATATTGAAAATGTCAGTTGCAAAAGACGTGGAAATTCACACCCGACATCCCTTGAGAGTTCTTTTAGGCCAAACCTCCAGGAAAAATAAAGCATGACATCAGCAAGACTCAAACAAACCCATCAGTGCTTCACCTGGTTCTAATGTGGACATCTGGACTCAACATATGTGAGCACCTCTGTGTGTTCATCAATTACATGTATTAGTGTGGGAAGGTGATTTTTCATGTGTAGCCTGGGGTGATTGTTCCGTAAACAGTTGTGCTGGGGTCACGAGTTCATATGACACAAAACCCGTTCATTATTTTCTGGGCTGGACAGACGCCTCTGTCCAACACACACACACACACACAAACAACTTCATACTTCATCAGTGAGGTAGGAAAAGATCTGTCGTGGTTGAAGGCTGGAAAAGAAACCAAATGGGACTCAATGTATGAACTCCTCACACCCACACACAAACAGATAACACACACACACTTTAGATCTCCTTAACTCTAAGTTCTGCACCTTCTGTTCTGTTTTCATCAGCAGCCCAGAGTCACTGTACTGTCGTTATCTGTGGTGCTATTAGTCTCAGTGTATCAGCCTCTACCCATGTTGTTAAAGAAGATATTTTTTACCTGAGGATACAAAACCTCAGTTGTGTTGTAAGAGCTCCTTCAATAAAGGTTGCTACACCCCAAGTGTCTCAGCTCACTTCTGTCCATACACTTGCATCCTTAGCATAGCATAAAGATACATTTGCACATGTTCACACTTTAATATACCTCTAAAGAGTCTGCTTTAATACAGTATGCATGCACTCTGTCAAATTTTGAACCCTGGATGATTAGCACTTACAATTAACCTAAAAAAAAAAGATGTGATATGGTGCAAGGGATACCAAACTTTGGTGATCACCTGACTTTTCATGTAGCACTATCATCCAGTCAAAATTGTATTTTTTCCAAACCTTTTTTTAATGACTGCACATTGTGTGTAGTGCTAGTGTTATGTGATCACCTTCATTTGTTTGATGTCTGATATCCCAAAAAGTTACCAACAGAAATTGATTACATTTTGAGTAGATGTGGATCTTTTGCTAAGAACAATTTGATTAAATTTGAAGGATTCTTGATCACTTACCCCAGGGTCTCCTCCCAGTGAGATCCTTAGCTTAGCTACAGCTATCAATATAGGCAAGCTTGAAGTGATTTAAAAAGTCTTAAAATAGTTTTTCCACATTTTTTCTATAATTTGAATGCAATTGAAAACAGTGAATCACATGATGTTTAGTGTTTGAACTGATGAACTTTGTTTTACAAATATATGCTTATTCTGTGCCGCCTGAAGTCAGCTGGGATAGGCTCCAGCCCCCCCACGACCCTACACGGGATAAGTGATTACACCTGATTGGACCATTCCACAGGTAAAGAGGTTAAGACAGACATTCACAAGCAAAGAAGGGGAAAAGTTCACCAATTTGTGAAAATCTTACAACTGTGTGACTTCAGAGTAAAAAAGACTGTATATTGAGACGGGCCTGTCTGCAGTCCAGACCTGTCCCCCGATGACAATGTGTGGCACAAGGACCAGATACAACAACAGAGACCTCAGCCTGTTAGAGGTGTACAACCCTGATTCCAAAAAAATTTGGGATATAGTGTAAAATATAAAAAAGGAGAATGTGATACCTTTTTTTATTTCTTTTTTTACATGCTCTTACTTAGAAACTGTAGGTCAACAAAGACAATATATAGTTTAGCCTCATCAACTTTATTGATTTTTTTTTTGTTGTAAATATATGCTTATTCTGAATAATATGCCAGCAACAAGTTGAGACAGGGGAAACAAAAGGACAAGAAAGTTGGGAAGTTGTGGAACGCTCAAAAACACCTGATTGGAACATTCCATGGGTAAACAGGTTAATTAACAGGTGGTGGCATCATGATGGATTCGCAAGCAAGGATGGGGTGAGGTCGACCACTTTGTATGAAGGACTTTACTACATGGGCTCAAAAACACCTCATAAAACAGTTGTTTGTAAACTTCGTTTTCTTTGCAGATTTTGTTTTCAATTACGTAGCATCACAACTTTTCTGGAGTCAGGCTTGTAAACACAAGTCCCAAGTAAAACCCAGCGTCAGCATGTATCTGCCTGCGAAGGTGCCCTTGAGCAACACATCCCTACCAGCTGATCTCTAATCTGTCTGTCCAGGAGAGGAAAAAGAATTCCTCTCTGAGGGGTCAAAGGTGTATCACTGCAAACATCTAGTTGTATCCTGGTCTTCACCGCTGCATGCACAGAAAATATATAGCGCATGGGAGCACAATTGTTACATTGTCTTCCTCTCTATGGCTCAAAGAGAGACACGTGTTTTATATTAAATATTCACACAGACTGTAGCAGAATGTCAGTGGAGCTGTCACAGTTGGAGTTACTTTCCTGCTATTTTCCTGTGGTACAGTCCTTATGCAGACTTCCCTTTTCTCTCTGAGTTCCAGATCTCAGAAGTGTGGACATTTTTTTTTTGGGAAAGTGGGGACCTGTGAGGGTTATGACTTTGTTTTAGAGTTGAAATTTGTTTTGGTTTAGCTGAGGATTATCACCATGTTTGGGATAAGGCATTTAGTTTTGATGGTTATGGTTAGCTTAAGAGGCTGGAGAATTCATTATGTCACTGAGGTTTCCTTACAAGTATAACTGTACAATTGTGTGTGTTTGTGTGTGTGTGCATGTACTAGCACTGTATTTTGTCTGGACTGTTTGATAAATCTCTTCCTGTGTCTAAATCATCTTTGAACTTCTGTAGCCAAAACTGCACTTATTTGAGAATTCCACAGAGCCCCTGCCTGCATTGTGTGTTTGTCTGTTTGTGTGCGTGCATGTGCATGGGTGTGCCCACTTGCATGGTTATTCACACTTCTGCGTGTGATTTACAGCATGCATTCATCTTTGCATGCATGTGGCCATGTGTGAGTGACTGTTCCACAGAAATTTGTCTTGGCTCCTCTGTAGTTTTTCTTGAGAACCAGTTTCCTCCTTCCTCCTGTTTTCTGAAGCCATAGCGATTGGATCTCTCACTTCCATCTTACTCTCAGACTTCAGCACAAACTTTTTCCACTGAAGTTGGCTGGTAGTGACATACGTGTTGCACATGGACTTAACCGTGCGTGTGCATGATGTGTGGTTGTGTGTGCATGTTCATGGTGCACTGAAGTAACGACTCCCAGCTGCCTTGTCTGAACAGAAAGCACATCTGGAGAGAAGGAGTGGAAAAGATTCCAAAAGGAAGCAAAGGAAAAAAGTTTAATGCAAAATCCTGTTTGTTTGTTCTTAAATATATGATTATTCAAGAGTTTTTCTGGGAAACATCTAGAAGAACTCACTCCACTCACTATATAAACAGACAGTAGAGATTAGGACCGCAGCCAGTAGAGCTGTCATTTATGAATCTCTGCCTGCTGCAAACACTCTGAACATGTATCTGCTCTTTGACTATGTGGATTTGAATGTCTGCATTCGTATGCATATGCTTGATTTGCTTTCATGTCTCTATTGTGGCCTTATCTTGATGAATGTTTTGCATATGACATGCATGGAGTCGCTCTTTCTGTGTTTTCTGTGCAACAGAGAGAGAAAAGTTACAGCGGTGTTGGGAGAAATGAGCTCTTTATGATTCTGGAACTGATTATTCAGAAATCCCCCAAGACTGAGAAGCTCTTTTAGTCCATGTGAAAGAAATAAAGAAAAAAAAAAGTCACAGAGTGTGTGTGAGAAAGAGGGAGACAGAGAGAGAGAGAGGCAGAGACTGGTTTATTCGGGAGGGAGGCCATTCCTATTCTATGAATCACACTTTTAAGAGAGTCCAGACCCCCAACCCCACCTCCACATCTCTCCATCACATGGATATACACACATTGCTCCACTCCTCTCTTCTTCTCTTTTTAAGGAAAAAACCTTCCCTGGCTGAGACAGCGAGAAGAACTTCAGAGAGTGATAACTCTGGTCAGCAGCTGCCGTCCTCCTCTCCGTCCAGAGAATTGGTCGCCGTGACAAAATGCTAACAGCTCTCTCACCTCAAACCACCTCCAAAACTGATCATGGACACACTATATTCAGATAAAGTCAAGTTAAAAAGCACGAGGGACTAAACGGTTTGTGTGGAAACACATTACATCTCTTAATATCCAAGAGCAGAAATGTTGGAGGACTGACCCGGTCAGGTTTAAAACTACTTCAGGGGGAGCTTTACCAAATGCACCTTTAATACGACATTATTAAAGACATAGTTTCACATGAGCACTTTGCAAACTCAGTTATCTCTTCACCTCCCTCTCCACACGGATAGCCTGTCATGTACCGGATGTAAAATCCTTTTGCTGATATTCCCTGCTGTGTTGTAGCCTGGATAAGACATTAGTGGCAGTGTTACTGGTGAATGCATTGGTGGATCTGCAGGCCACATCAGAAAATTCAAGCAAGTTGGACACTGGCATGTGCAAGTGTTCCTGCGGCCAACATGTAATCAGCAACGATGAATTGAGCGGAGATTTGCTAAACACTGACAGAGTGTAAATGTCAGTGTATGTGTGGATATATGCGGACATGGTAAATCCTCTAAAAGGGTGACCCCCCACCATGCTGACAAACACTGGAACACAAAGGCATACAAATAGGTAAATGAGCAGCTGAAGCACATATGGGTATAAACATGGTGGCCAGTCTGTCAGTGTTTACACCAAGTATAAACTTGTCTTACTCAGCCTGCTAATTGTAACCAGACCACCAGACCTATGCAAGAGACATTTGTGTGTGGATTTTTAGGACTATGGGGGGAATATGTCTGCTCTTTATCCTGTTTTATTTCATTCCTACTCACCACATGTATTTGATTAACTGTGAAGACTTCCTAAATGATCTTTCTCCGGACATACAAGCTCAGTGTGTCCCTAAGATTGTATGATGTGTTCAGCCGAGGGCCAGATTGCCACATTTGCCATATTACAACCTGGTTGTGGAGTTCAAGGCGGATTTGAGGAGGTTCACTTCAACAGTCCAGCTGTGCTTTGGCATTTTATTTTACTGATGCAAGGCAGTCATACTGGTACAATAGGTTATGGGTGCCCGCGCGCGCGCACACACGAGCTCCTGCGGAGCCATGGCGCCTCCAAGCGGACAGTAGTGACCACTGCTGGGGTGCGCCGTGCGCGCACAGAAGGAGGGATCAGAGCTTGTCGCTGGGGCTGTACAGGGGCAGGAGAGCGAACGGACGGCTCTTCTAGGCGAGGTAAACGCGCATCCACATCTTTAAGTCCAATTTTCCTCCTCCCGTATCCCCTTTTCTATCTCTGCTTTCACTCTTGCTGAAATGAGGAGATAATCAACAGAGTATCAGCTGCTGAAGAAGTTTTGAAGTTGTTGGATAAGTTCGGGTAAGCGGCGCTTTTACGCACAACGATGTACCAATCTCTTTCCCTCACTCTATCTCCCCCTTTCTCTTTGTGTGTTTCTGTCTCTCTCTCTCTCTCTCTGTACGTGTGTGTGTGTTTGCATGTCTGTAAGCTTATTTTCATCAACAAAAAATGAGCAACTTTTCTCAGCAAACCAAACTGCTGCGCGAAAACATGTTTAATACGCAATAAACAAACTTTGGTGCTCAAGACAAAACGAGTACAGCATGGACTCCATCAGTCGTGCTGTTACCTCTGTATACTGTTTTTGCATGATTCACCTGTGCAATGATGTTCCCACTCCTCTCCAAAGACGGAGGAAGAGGGTTTGGAACATCTGCAGGAGCGATACCTCTGCAGCTCACAGCCGTCTGTCCGCTAGAGGGAGACACAGCAAACCGCGTGGCTGATAAACTGTCGGTTCGTGAACACGAAAATGTTTAAAAATGATTTTGAGATTATTGTTCCCCTCAGTATAACCGGATAAAAAAGCTGCCAACAGGCTTGAGATGACTTTGTTATAATTACTATCAAAAAGAGTTTGATGTCAAATTGTTTGAGTGGTAGTTCAGCATTTAATTATATAAACTGTAATTTGTAAATTATTTTCATTGTTTTCTCTGGTTTTGCACTTGTGAAGGTGCCATTATTTTATACAATACAATAATACAGCTTGCTGCAGTGGACTGGAGTTGGCAGATGGTCCAGTGGTGGACAACTTACTGGGTTAGATCTCTGGAGTAGATGCAGAGTGACTTTACTGGGTGTGAGCAGTCGCGCTCCAGTCGCCCATACAGGCAACAGAGCTGGAATACTAATTGCAAAGATGTCTCTCAGGGGTGTCAGGTGGTTGATTTGTTGTCATTTGATTAATATATGTTTACTGTATATTTATATTTATATTAATATGAAATGATGTTTCAATAAGGGCCTTGAGGCAGGTCTGCATGATCATCTGTCTTGTCAAAATTTACACGAATTAATTGAATTTACATACATTTATCTTCAAAATAAATTACAATGGTCAATGTGCCAGCGCCTCCTAACGGGGTAATGCAGCCATGACAGCCAGAGAACCCAGGTTCACTACAAGTGAAGGGAAAGTCTCTGAACAGCGGCAGACTGACAACCTTGTGACATTTTGACCTTTCAATCCAAAATGTGAGCCATGCTATATTCACTTAGCAAATTTTTCTCTGCCGCCAAATGCACTCAAAGTCATGTCTGTGTAATTTTCCCATGACGTTAAAGTATGAGGTGCTCTGGTGCTCTGTTTACATGAGGTAATTAGTTCCATTAGTTTTTAGCCTTGGACTTAGAAGCTTCATTTGGTCAAACAGTGAGTCGTTTAAAACCTCAGCTCTGTGTAGAATGACAGGATCTGAGTGAACGTTGGTGGTTGTGACTATCTGATCGGATATTAAAACGTGTGTCCAGGTTTTTATATGAATACTCCATAATGAAGCAAATGTCAGCCGATATTGACTTAAATCAACATTTCTTGCTTATTTTATGCCTGTGCCCACCATTAAACACAAAAGGAGAGAGCCATGTTCAACTCATGTCATGCTTTCCAACCTATTACATAACTCTGTGGCAGCCATTTTGTTCCCTGAGCAACAGTCTGCAGACTGTCCGTCATACATTTTGCTTAATTTGATATTGGATATGCAGAATCCTGGTGAAGAAATCATTTTTAATTGTTTTCCAAATCATTTCTTTGACAACCAACGAACACCACATGGCATCAATCAACATGACAACATGTGGAATGATGAGAAAATTCTCTATTATTAGACTACATCACTGTAAAAGGCTATTACAGTGCTTATTGTTTTAAAATAAGAACCTATTTTCTTGACTTAAACCTTAAAATGGATACATATGTCTTTTCATATTCAGTGCTTTATTAATATTTTGTCTTTTCCATGAGTTCTATTTCCACTTAATTGATTTCGAGAGATGAAGTGAGTAATAAAAGAAATTGTTTGCTCAGTTGTGTGCTGTCTTGTGCTTTTATGTGTCAGACAGAAGAAAAGGAAGATGCAGGGCTTTGAGGTGATCGTGCTCTGTCTCCTTTTTGGAGCCCTGACTCATGGCCAGCAAACAGAGTGCACAAGTGAGTGTCATGAAACTGAACAGTTGTTGCATCACAGCCACAGTAACATGTCATCTTAAGTAGTGATATAACATGTAACATTTCATATTGCTAATTTAAATCCGTTGCATTTCTCCATGGAGGTTTTCTGTGTGTTTTTACATATGTGTTTATGTTTGTTGTGTGTTCCCTCTAGAGATGAATGAATGTCCCATAGACGTGTACTTCACCATAGACACATCTGAAACTATCGCCCTGCAGGAGCCGCCCCCTGGTTCACTGGTGGAAAGCATCAAGGTTCTTCATTTATCTGCCGTTAAATGGGGAAAAAAACTCAACATAAAAATATGGAAGCATAATGTCACTTAAGAAAAACAATTGCCCTGTTTTTTTTCCAGAATTAACAAGATAATTATCTCAAAAGTCAGAAAAACAGTCCAAAGATTTTTTTTCTCAACTGAATGTGTTACGCTTCAGTATAAAATAGACCAATTTTTTGGTGCCATTAATCCTAAATGACAGTTGAGTTGGCTCCTTCTGCCTTGTTGTATAATGTGTTGTTCTTTGTTGTAGGATTTTGCGAAGCAGTTTGCGCAGCGTTTAGACGATGCTGAGTTCAGAGGTACTGTGCGGATCAACTGGAACATCGGTGGACTGCACTTCTCCCAGGAACAGAGGGTGTTTAGTCGCATTGGATCCAAGACTGATTTCATTAATGTGAGTGATGCCCTCGCCTCGACAAATCACACATACATATTGAATATACCTGCAAGTTAAAGATAAATTGTTTGTTCCGATTGCACTTGTAGGTACTTGTATTAAAATTTATTATAAGTGATGACTCGGAAGTATTTGATAACTTTGACATTTATCCTAGAAATACTGGTAAAAGCTGCACCAGCACCAGCTGCTTGCATTTTCCCCGATTGTTAATCCAACCTTAACAAGTCATGATTAATTCTGTTTGCAGGGTGTCAATGGAATCCGTTACCTGGGTAAGGGTACCTACACCGACTGCGCCCTCACCAACATGACCCAGGAAATGCTGCGCTCATCCTCATACCCTAAAGCCCTCCGATTTGCTGTGGTCATCACCGATGGCCACGTGACTGGAAACCCCTGCGGGGGCATCAAAGTGGCAGCGGAGAAGGCTCGCGATGAGGGTATCCGAATGTTTGTCGTGGCGGCATCAAAGAATGTTGATGAGACCGGGCTTAGGGAGATCGCCAACTCTCCAGTGACCGTCTACAGGCGGGACTTCATGGCTGTGGATCTGAGCCAGGGCAAAGCCGTCATACAGACGGACACCATTGACCGCATCATCAAGACAATGGTAAGACACAAACACACCGATCCAAGTTTGACAGGAAAAGGTGAATAATGATCGCTTCCTCTGACACCTTGTTTCTTTTTTCTTCACAGAAACATTTGGCGTATGTAGCGGTAAGACTGGAAACAGAACTAATTATGATAGAAATCATAGAGATTCATGTTCCAGACTGTCAACAATAATTCATGTCCTGTGTAATACAGTGTTACAGCGTGTCCTGTCTGGAGACAGAAGGGCCTCTCGGTCCAAAAGGCCACAGAGGACAGAAAGTGAGCTTCACACACACACATACACACATACACACTTACAAAGTATGCACACTTTCATCCTCACGGAATTTTTTCCTTTCTACTCTTTGACTGCAGGGAGCTAAAGGAGACAACGGCGAACCAGGTCTCAAAGGAGTAATAGGGGGCCAAGGAGACCCCGGTATTGAGGGTCCCATCGGTCAACCTGGTACCAAAGTAAGACACTGAACGAATGAGAAATTGTTTGTTTTTTTATTTAGATTGTTCTAAATGTTTTTCTTTTCCCTTCTTCCTTTCTGTAGGGAGAATCAGGTCTTAAAGGCGATAAGGTGAGGCATCACTTTCCTTTCATGGCGATGAAGTTCATCAATGCATGACTTAAAACTGTCTTGATAATAATAATTGTGCATTAAACGGCTGTTGGTCTTCTGTCTGCCCACAGGGAGAAATCGGATCTCAAGGGAAAAAGGTAGGGTTTTTAATATGTATTACTTAACCAAATCTATTAATCATCATTCATTTTATTAAGTCATTGGTCTTTCTCAACTAATTGTCTCCTCTCTTTGTTGTTAGGGCGTGGGTGGCATCTCAGGACGCAATGGGACAGATGGACAGAAGGTAAGTACAGAATTGAAATCCAAGCTTCATTTTGCATTTTAGGGAGCAAAATATGAGTAGAATCAAATTTGTTTTGATTCTGAAAATTCAAAAAAGTGACTGATTTTGAAGCTTCTAAGAATCTTTTTTTAATTCTTCTTCCCCTCAGGGTAAAATTGGACGCATCGGTGCTCCCGGCTGCAAAGGAGACCCAGGCGACAGAGTAAGTCATTTAGCGCACTGTAAAATTGTGAGTACATCCATATTGTGTTATGTTAAGGCCTATTTATAGTGTGTGTGATGCTTTGTAGGGTCCCGATGGTCACCCTGGAGATGTTGGTGAGCGTGGTTTTGCTGGAGCTGATGGGGATAAGGTATATGATCTCACCTTCACATAAAACAAAATCCATCAGCCCTCCAAGGTGTGGTTAACTCAACCTGATTGTCTGTGTGTGTGTGTGTGTGCTTGTGTCCTTGTCTTAAGGGGGACCCCGGCCGCCCCGGAAGAGCTGGCCCTACTGGACCAGCTGGAGAGGCTGGACCAAAGGTAAACCAGAACACAGGAACACGATATTTGCTCTTTGCTTGGGCATATTTTAGGTCTGGAGGTCATGTTAAACAGTTTGACATATGTTGGAGGTGAAAGACTAAACTCTGGTGCTTCTTCTACAGGGAGAGGGGGGAAGTCCTGGATCACCTGGCGTCCCCGGACTGAAAGGAAATGCAGTAAGACTCATCACGACAGACAAAAATACACAAACACACACTCATTTCATGCATCAAGTACCTCAACCTGTGTGTTTTTGTTGTGTCTTAGGGAACCCCTGGTCTTCCAGGAGCAAGAGGAGAGCTGGTAAGATTATAATCTAATGCTCACCTTCATGTATCTCCTGCATTTGCTTTGTGTTGTTTTTCTAAATGTTCTTGTGTTCTAGGGGAGAAGAGGAGACTATGGGCCAAAGGGTACTCAAGGGCCAGAAGGAGTAAGCGGAGATAAGGTATGGGTCAATGTGCACAATGTGAATCATTTCTGTATTACCAACTTTTTTTAATTTTTATTTTGACCTCAGATCAATATATTTCTTTGATTGAGATACAGTACATTATTCCACCACTAAGGGGGCTCATTCCTGATTTTATGTTTCAGGGTGAAATGGGACCAGAGGGTTTGAGAGGACTTCCAGGTGAATCAGGAAACAAAGGAGCAAAGGTGAGAAGATCCATAATATCTGTATCATCTGTATATGCTCATATAGACACTATACACTCTTGAACTCTTCATTCTACCCTCTTTAATTGGCCCCTTTAATTGCACCTGTTGTCTGTTCCTCTCCTCCGAACAGGGAGACAATGGTCTGCCAGGCCCCAGAGGACAACCGGGGTCATCAGGAGAGTTTGGAAGAAATGTAGGTTAAAATTCACATTTGAGCATCACATGTAAGAGTGCCTCTTTGATACATAACCTCATGTATCTTACATAAGCACTGTTCGTACAACAGGGTACCAGAGGTGACCCAGGTGATGCTGGACCAAGAGGAGAACCTGGAAAGCTTGGACCAAAAGTATGTATCATTGTGTGTTTGTGTGTGTGTGTGTGTGTTAGTGTGTTAGTATTTTCCTTGGACTGTTTTCTAGATTTCGTTCTTTAACTTGACTCTTTTTATTCAGGGAGACTCTGGAAGACCTGGCTTTAGCTATCCTGGGCCAAGAGGACCATCGGTAACGTACACATGCACTCAGTCTTCTTATATTTGCTAGCTGAAGAAACGCACTCGACTGACAAGACTTTACTCCGCTGTTGTACAGGGTGACAGAGGAGAGAAGGGCAACCATGGACCTCGTGGCAGCAGAGGAGACTGTGGTCAAAAGGGTGGGCCAGGAGATAAAGGACCTCTAGGAGAGGAAGTGAGTAACTCTTCATCGTTGGATGTATGTTGACACTGGAGCATGTGTGCATTGCAGTTATGCAATGCTCATTATCTTTCAACAGGGTGAGCCAGGACCTCAGGGTGAACCCGGATTAAGAGGAACAAGAGGAGACATTGGACGTGATGTAAGTATACAAGAACTGTAGTGTAAAGCAAGAAAACCAACACACAGGTGCTTTTTCAGATGACACAAATGTCCAGCAAGGAAAAGCCAACCAAAGCTGTTGTGTTCCGATGTTTACTTGTTACCAATTAGCCTTAGCTGGTATCACCCCAAAAACCGAACAAATACTGAGAGGCAGGATGTGATAGTGTTTTCTCTCTTCCTCTACAGGGAGATCCTGGACCTGAGGGAGATCCTGGCCTCACTGTAAGCATTTAGCACCATTTTTATCACTGGCACATCAACAGAAACACACAAAGGATATGATGTATATATAATGTTTGTTCCTGCAGGAATGTGATGTCATGAACTACATCAGAGAAACATGTGGCTGCTGTGGTGAGTATAGTTAACACCATAGGCTAAGAGTTATGTTTCAGCCAGATGAATTAACACTGCTACACAAAGAAAGCATCAACAAACAGGCCCACACAGCTACTAATTATTTGAATTGGATTTGTTTACACTCACCATCGATATATTTCAAGTCACCACAGGCTTTAAAATGACCTCTCTGAACTACAGGATGTTCAGTACGGATTTCACTAGTTTGGGGATCTCCGGCAACCTGGATCTCTATAAAAAAAAGGAGGTTCGTGGTGTCTTGAGGCTGTCAAGGCTTACAAGCCTTGCTTTACATTGGCATTTCATCTGACAGCTCTGTTGTGCAGGCGTAGCATATGCTGAGTCAAGTGGAGTTCAGTAAATTCTAGGTTAAATTAACTGGAGGGATGCTCTGTGGTTGGTGGTTAGGCTTATGGGCAAGTGCCCGACAGCAAAACAACCAACCACAGCAGCCTTTCTCCCTCTGGCTGAACACCAAATGTTGGGTTTGAAATCAAATAAGTTTAAACTTGCCTCAAATGTCCACTAGCAGACACATTTTCTGCGGGTGCTCGGACCCAGAAGCACCCAAAGAGTCAGTGCCTATGGTTACTACCACTGTGTTGCCATTCATGATCTGAACATGTTTAGATTACCTTTTGTGTTTTTGTCTGCAGACTGCGAGAAGGTCTGTGGAGCCCTGGACATTGTATTTGTGATTGACAGCTCAGAGTCAGTGGGTCTGACTAACTTCACCCTGGAGAAGAATTTTGTCATCAACACCATCAACAGACTGGGATCCCTTGCCAAAGACCCTCAATCAGATACAGGTAGACATGCATTTGCTCATGCACATGTTCCCTTGATTATTCAATGACGTCCAAACTAGTCTGCACAATGTCACAATGGCTTCCAATTTTGTGTAAACATAATTGCTTGTCTTCCCAGGCACAAGAGTGGGAGTTGTTCAGTACAGTCACAGTGGAACTTTCCAGGCCATCAGACTCGACGACCCCAAAATCGATTCACTGTCTGCTTTCAAGGTCTCACACTCAAAACAGACACAAACGAATCCCATGAAAAGACCAAAACCAACAATGGACTGATCCTATTAATGTCAAAGCCTGTTACTGCCTGTTTCTCTTTGCCAAAAATCTATATTTTTGTCAAAAAAACAATTAAAAACACATCAATGAGTAAAACTTCTCCCTTAGGTGAGGGATTCCCTCATGATCATAAACATGACCTTTGTAAAATTGTTAGAAATGATGTCCTCTGTGTCCACACTCAGCAGCTGACCACACATCACATACATCTCTCTCATGCTTCTCCATTATTCAGGAAGCAGTGAAGCGACTGGAATGGATCGCTGGAGGAACGTGGACTCCATCCGCTCTGAAATATGCCTATGACACCCTGATCAGGGACAGCCGCAGAGCCAAAGCCAACGTCACTGTAGTTGTCATCACTGACGGACGCTTCGACCCCAGAGATGATGATTCTCTGCTCACCTACCTGTGCAGGTGCCTGACACTTGGGCTGTATTTTATTAAAAAATTTAGAATTTCCATTTGTGGGGAAGAGAAAAGATTTTTCTCATTGCTTGTTCTTGTTTTTTTCTGTATCGGTCCATATGAGCAGTGATCCCTCTGTTGATGTGAGTGCCATTGGTATCGGAGACATGTTTGACCAGATTGAGGAGAATGAGAGTCTGAAGAGCATCGCCTGCCAGAAGGAAGGCAGGGTGCTGGGCATGAGGCGCTTTGCAGACCTGGTGGCTGAGGAGTTCATCGACAAGATTGAAACCGTGCTCTGCCCAGGTATGATCAACAAGGAAACTGACAAAACATTCATCAAGTGGGCTGAGAGAAACTGTCTTGGTTTGGTCCTTTATCCCTGACATTCCGTCTTTGTTTTTGCTTTAGATCCTGTCGTTGTATGCCCTGATCTCCCTTGTAAATCAGGTAAGATTCTAAAATATTACCATTAGCCTTCTCTTCTGGGATTTTACATGCTTTTTCAACATTTAGGATGGGTCACCAGCATTATTTAGCTGTTTATGCAACAAACCAATTGCTTGTCCAATTGTAAAGAAAAGTAAATCGAGCTTTTTTTTTGTATCTTTCCGAAACCGCCAATCCTTTTTTAATTATTTTAATTTATCTAAACGTCCTCCTTCACTGTTTTGTGTGTACAAATGCAACACCATTAATGCCATTGAGGAGAGACGATACGAACGTGTGCATCATTATCCCACATTTGTATGTTTCAACACATGGCACCTTCAACTCTCCTTCGAGTCTGAACATTTAGAAGTATGAACACGTGTTCGGATAACACTTGATACAAACAACTTTGTTTGAAGCATACGGATGTCTTTAAGCCATAGCCCCTTTTACACAACCAGTTCAAGGCAGGACCGTTGTGCCTTTATTGGACCTCACCGTTCTGTACATGTTACAAAGGCGTAATGGTGGGTCATGGTTGTTCTACCTTTTAGCTGGCAACAGGGGAAGTAAAAGCAGAGAATCGATTTATATAAAGGGGCAAGCCGGTGAGGTGGACGGGCAGGACAGGAATGTGTCGTTTTGTTAACGTATTATGTATGCAATCCACAGTCTTCTGGCTTAAATTGAGGTCTATATGTCTACAATTACAATGTTGTATGATTTCACCTCCTTTATTTTCATGCAATTAATTAAAGGTTCTGTAAAGCCAACAAGACCGAACTTGCAATTAAGTGAAACTCGGTGTACCTCAGTCATCTTTGTTAGCTGTATTGATGCGTCGTGTCCGTGGGACCCTGCCCACAATGTTGTTCCGCCCACTCGTTTCAGGAGGGGGCGTCACTGCGGGGCAAGCCCCTCCCCGCTGGAAGCCACTGGGCGAGGAAGGGAGCACCTCATTGGTCCCTACCTCTTTGGAGAGTGTGGCCAGCCTGCTGAACGGTCTGAGCGAGCAACAGTATGGGGTTGGCGTTGCAACCATGGCGTACACAGCCCAGAGAGCCAAGCTCGCCCAGGGAGCGGACAGGCAGCAGTGGACCCAGCTGTTCATCGACTCCTTCAAATATGTTTATGGAGACATTATGGGAGACCCAGAAAAAGCCATAGGACTCTGCTAATGCTCAAATTCTAATCATGCTACCTCGCTGTTATGGATGCCAATAACTAATAAGCTTACTGCTGGATGTAGAATAGATTTTATTAAAACTTTGGGCATTTTTTTAATTCTTTGTGTGCAATATATACCAGGGCTGATGCAAAAGAATCGCATGACCTAAAGCCGGCCTGCTAACATTTCAGAGCAGCCAAAGTACTGTATATCATGGTCCCAAATTCAAATGTGGATTTATGATGCTACCTCTCCTCATATAATATTTCTGAAGTAAGCTAAATGGAGTCGTTTCTCACAGAAGTATGAGTGTAATAAGTATAATACATATCATTTCTTCCACCTTACTGAAGGAAAGTGGATGCCATCCTTGCTCTTTAGAGCCATTCATGCTGCACCTTTATAATGTACAGTAGCTCTATAATGAATCCTCATTTCCACTGTGAATCATGAGCTTACTGAATCACATTTCCTTTGCCGTTTTGCACATATCCATGGTTACAGCCTTTATTGTGCTTTATGTATTACCTGTGGAAAATTTCTGGTTTTATACATTCCACAGTATAATGAGTCAGAGTCAGAGGTTGTTGGATGTGGATGTTTGGTTTGTTGACTTGGCACTGACAGTGAAGGGAACTATTGTATGCTTTGACCTTGATTGATGCATGTCTTCTTTTTTTTTTGCATGTGGCTTGGCTTTTAAAGTAGGATGGCAAGAGAAAAATGACTACAGTGCGCTTTGACCAGATGTTATGGTGTCATGATAGCTGTATTACTGTAGCTTGCTAATGTGAACATTTATTTTGTATTCATGTTTTTATGAAGTCATCTCAAGAGAATAAATTGTAGAGCAAACTAAAGAGAGTGTTTTCTTGTCGAACCCTCTACTGACATGAGAAGGTGTGTATGCATGTATGGAAACACACCATGGTGCGGTGTCTTTTGTTGGCTGTGGCTTCTTGGCGTCTGTGTTCCAGCTGTAGCTCACAATGGTTTAAAACTTTATGTATGCCTGTGTTCCAGAGCCTGCTGTGGCTAGCTGTGTTCAGCGGCCAGTAGATGTGGTTTTCCTGCTGGATGGTTCCGAGAGGATGGGACTGGAGAACCACCGCAAGTCCAAAGAGTTCATCGAGAACCTAGCTCGCCGCCTTAACCTGGCCAATGACAAATCAGACGAGAGGAATGCTCGCTTGGCTCTCCTGCAGTACGGCAGCCCTACAGAACAGAGGGTGGAGTTCCCGCTAACGCACAATCTCACATTGATCTCTGATTCACTGGCTACGGTGACCTACATGGACTCGTCTTCTGCTCTGGGCAGCGCTATCATCTATTCTGTCAACAATGTGGTGATTCCAAAGGTACAAATAAACAAAAACGTGTTGCATTTTTTAAATAATAGTTCAACATTTCTGCAGATTCAAGCTCCATTTAAACACACAGACATGAGTCTGGTATTGATCCTCTCATTTGACTATTGACAAGAAATTTGTTTATGTTAAAAGTTTATGCTCTTACATTGCATGTTGTGTTTCTAGCAGGGAGAACGCCTGGCTCGTCGCAATGCTGAGCTGGCATTTGTGTTCATCACTGATGGCATCACATCCAGGGAGCAGCTGGATGAGGGCGTGAGCGCCATGAGGCGAGCAGAGGGCGTCCCCACGGTGATCGCAATAGGAACAGACACAGATGAGGAGGTCCTGCAGAAGGTGTCGCTAGGGGACATGTCGGCCATCTTCAGAGCAGCTGACTACAGCATGCTGAACAAACCCTCATTCTTTGAGCGCTTTGTCCGCTGGATATGCTAGTGAGGAACTTTTTACACATCATAGAATTAGAATCGACACAATGAAAGAAGGGCCAGCTCCTTCAGCGTACACATAAACCAACTCATCACGCCAAAGTGTGCAATAGACTCATCCGTCTTACACGATGCATCAGAGTCGTGTTTTTTTTTGCCTCACGTAGACAAGAAAAGTAAATATTCTCATTCCGCTGTCAAGTTAGCATTAATAAATAAAGAGTGCTCATTTAGGCTTCAGTAATAAAGCTTGGTGAGAAACATTTAAGTTGGTGGCTGCGGTTTGGTTTGGTTTCTGCAAAGATGTACTTGATTCAGTAAAAGATTATGGTTTGGGTTAAAATAAGTATCTTTGTTATATCAGGGAACTTGTGAATGTAAATTAAATTACATTAGATAAGCAAACACTGACTTATAATTTTACATGAGACACAAATCCCAGTCTCCTGTGTGAAAGTCCTGAGTTTGACCCATCCATCCACCCCAACCTTAGTAGACTTCGTCGGTCTTTATACTACGTTCGTCATTTGCTCCTGTCATTTTCTGCTCCTGTTGGCACGGCAACTTCATACACGGATGTACTTTTCACGCCTAGGCGAGGCAAAATGTGACACTGACACGGTAGCCTCTTGTGGATTGGTGAGTCTTTTACAGACTTTGGCGTGAGACTGTGCTGTGAGTACACACACAGAGGAATCAGCAAACCTCTGGATATAGGGCGCTGAGATGGTTATCCAGTTGTTATGGGTCAAGATTAATTTACAAAAGCGAGCTGGGCCAGCTGACACACAAAAACATAGGCATGCAATTTAATTTGTAACTTGGCTGCTTTCAACCAAAGACACTATTAAGTATCCCAGAGGGGATGTGTGTGATTATTGACTGTATAAGAAACAAATTGGAGGCTTTATTTTGTTTTTATTTTGTACTGAATTTCAGTTTTCAATCACTCTTCCTTGCTGTGTCTCTCTCTCTCTCTCTCTCTCTCTGACATCACAAAGTCAGTATTCACATTAAAGGTGCTAAAGTAGTAATAAAGAATAAAGTCATCTGAGTGGTTCTGAAAACTTTTTTACATCATGTTATTCTGTAATTACTGCAGTTTGTTCAGGGGATAAAAAACATGTGAACATATTTTCATCACAGAGAAAAAAATCACACACTCAGCCGCACAAGAGTCACACACTCACATACATGCACATGCTTCTGTACTTACACATGCATTGACAGACTAACATAAAGTAAACAAATCTGTAAACATGACGTCCAAATAAAGCCTAATTTGGAGACCCCAACACTGTCTTCTGTGTTTACAAGATATATAGTTGTGTTAACATGCGTTTGAACTGTGTGCAATTTGTCATGAAATCATTGCGGCTCTTAACATTTGTATTAATAAAGAAAAGAAGTATGGAAAGAAAAGCATAGATATTACATTTCCCCCTTCTAGAATTAAATATTTATCGCCCACCACATTTGTTCCCAAATTATTTTTATCCTATAAAAGAAATTCTCCTTTTGTCATCAAGTGTGTTTGTGCATCTAGCTCCCCCTGCTGTACAGAGATTTTGGATTAGGAATGCAATAATAAATTATGTAAAATCAACCAATAATTTATCATACAAGTATTATAGATGAAGATGCCTAGCATTATATAAAGTAGTTGATATATCATTGAAGTGATGTACACTTTAATGCACACTAGTCAGTGGCAGACTGTAAGGCTGAATGAGGGATAGGAGTTAAAAATATAAAAGAGTGCAGTCATATGTGGTGGGGCACCAACATGCAGGCAGTTGTGATGCATTTATGTATTTAACTCAAACTGCTATGACCACTACATTTTGGTAATAATAACATATAAGTAACAATTAACTATTTAACTATATATTTAGAGGCGGGGTACCTCTGGTTCATCACACAGAGACAAAGATTGACACTTCCATTCACACTATAATCATAATTATAAAATTATTCTCATTTATTTATTTTTAAGCATACATGCATGCATATATGCACATACTGTTGCTTATACAGACGTGGAATGTACACATTTTCTGCCTTAGTGCGGCTGTGAACCATTTTGATTGGTCCATTAATTTCACTGAGGTTTTGAGGTTTGACCATTCGCGGACACCGTAAGAGTGACGTGACCACGTATGTCACATGCCGGTCAACGAATATTAGGACATTAGAAGCATTCCGGAGCGGTAAGTTATCCACAATGATGAATACTTGCCTCCTGCATAGTCTCGTATTAATATTTGTTAGAAGTATTTAGGGTTTATTAAAGATGCTGTAACGGAGAGGGCGAAGGGTCTTGAAACAGAGGAGACGCGACATTGCGAAACATATAGGCCAACTAAAACATTTTTTGTCAACTCGTTGGTTAAAATTTAGAAAATTGCAGCGTGGTCTATCATGTTGCTTTGTGCTGTTTTAGTTTAGTCACTTATTTATCTTCTTGTTCTGTGGCTACATTATATAATCTGATTCAGGCGCTTTTTCTAAACCTGAACATTTGTAAAAACATGTTGAAATAATTAAATGGAAAATATTCAAAGTAAAAGCAACAAGTCATCACTTTTAAGAAGCCGGAGCTAATGAATTTTTTGTATTAAAAAATGATTTAATGGCTCTTAAAATAGTTGCCAGGTCATTCTTGTTAATCAAGGAGGTTGTTTTCACGCGTCTGTGTTGGACGGATTTCAGTGAATGTTATTGGAAGGATGTGTCTTGGGCCAGAGCCAACCCATTGAAAAGTTTGGGTAAATCCGGGTAAATGGCCAGATCCAGGATTTTTTTTTTCACTTTCTTTAAAACTGCAAAACAGTACAATTTTTAAAAAAAAATTAATAATGCATGGATCCTGATGGAAAAGTGCAATTTGGTGTTGATCTAAATAAAAATCCGTGTCTCCCAGATTTAAATATGTTTTCATATGATCTAGTTATGGTTACAGGGCTGTTGGTTTGATTTTGGATAAGACTTGACCTTGGTGCAGGTATGCACTCTCCTGACTTCCATTCTAGTTGACTAACCATTTCAACTGTACTTTTTAAAAACTGATATCAAAGCATTACATTTTGTAAGCAGTTCATATGTTTATTATGCAAAAAAAATGTCTTAAAAATTACTTAAGACATTTTTAGAAAGTAATTTCTAAAGCAAATGCAAATTAATTAAAACTTCAATATTTCTCTCTGAATTGGAGTGGAGTAGCAGAAAAACATATTGTGTTTAATTGTTTGTTTGTTATCTCAGTGCAACTAGTATGTGAGTTGAAGCCAGTCATGCACAAGAATTTAATTGCACAAGCATAGGCGTGAATTCTGGGGGGACAGCAGGGATCAGCCTGTTCAAACTCTAATTAATCCTTTGTAATCCTAGAGGGCGCTCTTAAATGAATGAGAGTGCATGGAGCCAAAATTTGTTTATTGGCACCAAAAAAGGAATAAAAACGAGGTTCAGGCCTACATGTTTTGATTTTTCTTCACCTTCTGACATCACAAACCCCAGCCAGCCTCTGAGTAGTTATTCGTCCAGGTACATTCTACTAAAGGTAACAACTGGCTTTGTTTCATATCTGTACTTTATTCAAACGTATTTTTAACCACAACACGTTGCTTGATTAGATTTCCATGCTCAGCCACGTGCTAGTGGGTTGTGAGCTACCTGCCAAGTGTCATGTCCTCAATATACCAATCAGTTTAGAGGCATTTTCAACCACAACACGACACTCAGCCATGTGCTTTATGTAAGTGGTATGTGAGCTGTCACATGTCAGATCCTCTGAAGTTTGCTCAATAATGATTATTATGATAATAATAATTATCATAATAATAGTTATAATAATAATACAGCTCTCTTGCAAAGCATTTATCAACACCATTTAAAAAGTGCTTTGCAATGAGCACAAAAACACAAACATAAGATATACAGTAATGCGTGAATAAAACAGGCTGACAACATGATTTAAAGTGCAAATTAAACACAAGAATCAAATGTAAAAACAAGGGCCGAATTAAAATAGAACCGTGCATGACTGAAGTGCGATAAAAAAAATAAAATACAGTGTAACTCATAAATGTAAGGATTAAATAGACCTAAAAAACTTAAAACAAAAGCTATAAGGCAGACTTTCAATATATAGATAAGTCTTATAGAAGTTTTTTAAAAGAAGATACTTATTCAACAAGCTGGACTTCCTCAGGCAGGCATTTCCACAACAGAGGGGCCCAAACAGCAAATGCCAGTATCCCACATTACTAGGGAGTGAGGAGAGACACAGCCTTAAACTACAGTTTGTTAAGCTGGAACACAAAACCACTTCAGAGCCGACACCAACCTTGAATTCTGTGATCCACCGTATCGATCCCTGCATTTCAGTCTAGCAGTGCAAGGATAGAACATTCTCCAGTATTAGTCTGCATTAGTGAAAGATCATGTTATTCTAATAAGGACTGTCTCAGGACTGTGATGCTCTGAAAAGTTGACTGGAATTTTTGGCAAATGTTGTGTTTTCTCAATGGTTTAAGGAGTTGTAATTGATACAGTCTGCTCAAGGAGTTTTACAATAAATGTTATTTTGAGATTGGTCTGCAGTTGCAGTGTTCTGATGATTCAAACCAGATTTTGTCAATAATTCTTTTAATGATTTTTTAAAAAGTCATAATAATGCATCAGGCCATCTGCAGAGAAAACTAGAAAGCACTAAGAGTTCACACCTCTGCCAAAACAACTAAGGTTTATGGCCCTACCATAAAACACTGGCTTTCACTATGGAATTCTGTGTTATCGGCATTTCCGTTTCAAAGACCATCAGGAGCAAAGGGTATGTTAATATTTTGCATTCAATGGGGATGACCTACCTTCTAATATAGGATGCTGTTTTTGCCTCCTTCCCGGGCCTCTCCCCGCAAACCAGTCCAAGCATTAATTTACCGCAACACTGTCCCCCAAGTTGTAATGAAATCTACGTCATCGTGCTCAAAAAGCATCATTGTTTTGTGTGTGTGTTCCAGATCTGCCATTATGGAGGGAGAGGCGCTGTCAGCCCTGTGTTCCCCTGCTCTGGTGGTGGATGTAGACAAAGTGAAGAGAAATGCCCAGAGGATGATCGAACGCTGTCAGAGGCTGGGGGTCCAGCTTCGGCCTCACATGAAGACCCACAAAACCCTGTATGAATACACACACACACACACACACACTCACTCTCTCACACAATACATTCATACAGGTCAGACATTTATAAGGGATGCTGATAAGGTCTGTGAATTCATGTTCACGTCTAGTGAGTGTGCGGACATCATGACGGGTGGATCACGGAGATGTATCGTGGTTTCCACGCTGGCAGAGGCCTGTTTCTATGCCGACCACGGATTTGATGACATCCTCTATGCGTACTCTCTTCCCTTTGATAAGGTTATCTCAATTTGCACACTAAAAACACTTATTGTGTTCATGCACGTTTTGGTTTTGTAGTGCAGTCATGCAAAAGAAAGCTGACAAAATTAAGCAAAAAAATTTTTTTTTTTAAAGTCAACATGCATCCTAAAATCCTCAACTTCAAATAATTAAAAAAACTAGTTATATTACTGTGTTACATTTAATATGTAGTACATCCTCGGGGGAAGCCGTTATTTGTCATAGCAGGAAAAGCATAGCATGGCAGAAACTAGTTAATTAAATTAATGACAGTTCTGGTGTATTTAAGTATTAATGTCTGTTTGTGTGTGTGTCTTTGTGTCCATATGTTGATAGGTGGAGCGCTGTGCAGCCCTGTCAGAGAGGCTGGATCTCTTCCAAGTTTTACTGGATCATCCTCAGGCTCTAGAGCTTCTCAAAAAGAGACCACTGAGAGACGGTCGGCTGTGGCACGTATGGATGAAACTCGACTGTGGCAATGGGAGAGGTAAAAAGCCTGTCGCCAGCTACTGAGCTGTGGAAGTTGAGCGCTCGCTTGATCCCCTGTTTGCTCTTTGCTGTAGCTGGTGTCCTGCACTCGGAGCCTGAGGCATTCAAACTGGCTCAGGCCATCACCAAGGCGGAGGGCGTGGAGCTAACAGGAATATACGCTCACTGTGGGAACACCTATAACTGCAGGGGAGTGGAACAAATACAAGCCGTTGCCCAAGAAACCACCAACTTGACCCTGCAGTTCATGGAAAAGTATGACATGGGTGTAAAAACAAAGATGCATGAGGCCATCCATGTAACATTTCACCTGCCACAGAGAACTGCTAAAATACTTGCACCTTTTCCTCATGTACTTAAAAAAAAGATGTAATTAGTTTTACTTTTGATTGGAGTATTGGTATTTGACTAACCTTAATTCTTCTCCACAATCATTAAAATCAGACGTCAAATTTTCCTCACGGTCTTTATGAGGTTTTCCACCGTTTGAATTTTGACGTCATCTGGTTGCATTTATTCTACTATGATGAGAGAATTAAACTAGCTCCATTTTGGTGTTAGACTAACAATTTGGAGGCAATTTGTCAAATGTGTTGCATAAAACTGCTAATGCCTGTCTGCTGGATGTGTCAATACATCTACATCAATGCTTACACCTTCATCATATTAACTTTGATGGTCATTTGTTAGTGTTATGTTTACAGCTTGTTGCACTGCCTCAGTGCAATAACAAATAAGTTATGAGATTTATGCTGTCTTGATCAAAAACAACAATTCTGTAACGATTCTCTTGGATTGTTTTTGGGCAGACTGAAGGCTGCCGGCATCACCTGTAAGTCCAGCATTGGCTCCACACCTTCCTGTAGTCACCCAGTCACAGACATGGCCCGGCTCAGTGAGGTACATCCTGGAAACTACGCTTTCTATGGTGTGTGTATAGGTGTGTCTGGATAGGTGTTGTCGTGTCAGTGCACCGGTGTTGTTTTCCAATTTAAAAAAAGAGAATGGTAAAAGGAGTCACAAAGTCAGCGCCAGTGATGCTGATGATGTGTTTTAGACGTGCAGCAGTCCCAGATCGGCTCGTGCAGTCTGGAGGATGTGGCTGTGAGGGTTTTGACGAGAGTGATCGGACACTGTCCTCACAGGAACCAGCTCCTGATTGACTGTGGGTGGTGTGGACTCAGGTAGCTTCATCAACATCATTTACCATGTTTTCACTTTGCAGAATGACCTTTACCTGTTCAACAGGTAAAGGTCATATTTTTTTCTTCTGAATTGAACTATGATTTTCACCAACTGGATTAAATATATTAACCAACTTTTTGACTCACCACTACATTTCTTATTTCTTTTATCTCACCTTTTTTGCTCCCAGTCTAGACGGATCTGGAAAACTTTCCACGGGATATGCTGTGATTGAAGGACATCCAAACCTCAAGTAATGTTATCTACTGTACGCTTGCCTCAAGTCTGACTTTAATCTTAGGTGTGACTTAAGCTCTGATGAAGTATATTTCTGTCCAGGTTGGTTTCTATGACCCAGGAGCACGGTAGAGTGGAGCCCATCTCAGGACCGCTGGACTACAGTCAATACCCTCTGGGCACTCAACTCATGTTGATCCCCTACCATGTTAGTACTGTTGTTCAATATATTGAAGCTTGATAATGTCAGTTTTGTTGTGCGACTCTCCTTTTTTAACCCTCTTTCTACTGATTTTTTACAGGCTTGTGCAACTGCGATGATGCATCCTGTGTACCATGTGTACTCTGAAGACCGTCTGCTGGGGCAGTGGACACCAACACGTGGGTGGTGAGGAGTTTCTGCTCTTACGTGACCTTGTTTGGACATCTACATGAACCCTGGAAGGACTTCTTAGAACATCTCCTGTCACCTATTCTTGGTTCATAAGTAGTGGATGACCATTGTTGAATATTCACCCTAGCGTAGGAGTGTGCAAATACTGCTGTTTAATAGCATACTATTTTTTGTAGAATTATTCCCTAAATGTTTTACATGAAGCAGCATGAGAAAAGAGTTATAGAGAGAAATGTACACCTGTGTGCTTCAAGATAATTAAATAAATGATAGGCCCATGTTATCTCATCATTTATTTTATACTGTATCATCCCATGTTTTGAAATGAGTCCGTACATGAAATGAGTCTATGCTAAGACCAAGACTGCAGCAATAAATGCCACTAAGGTGCTGTCAATATTTGGGCACTTATTGGATGCTGAAACAATCAAATAAGTATGAAGCTATCATTTACTACCAGTTATCTTTACATGCCAGCTTGATGTTTAAGCACAAATGAATGAAATGTAATTGATATCTGCATTCACTATGAAGAGCATGGGCTATGATTTAGCTTATTTAGTTTTGTACTCATCAAAATGTCTGTCTTAGTGTTGTATTAGACTGGACTGAGGACTACATGCCTTGTCACTACCACAGGTAGTCTTGAGCACAGGTTCTGGTTTATTTTTCTGACCAAATAAAACTAGTGATTGTTGTCAATGTCCACTTTTTATTTTCTCTTTATCGATTATACATTTGCAGATGTTTTCTTGCACATTTCTTAAATAACTGGGTGTTATAATGATAACTAGAAATCACTCAGAGAGCATACCTCCGCCAGCACAATTGTTGCTTGTCAACTGTTGTATCATTGCTCTTTGAGCATAATGCATAATATGTGATGTTGCCATGATGATGTTGCTGTACTTATGTCTGTCTCATGTAATATTAAGTAATGCCACCTCATTTCTTAACCCTGGAAACCTACTTCTAGCTTTTGTAATTGTGTGTTTCTCATGAGTTTATGAGTTATCAACAAAAATATAATTTTCCATAAATTTCCCTTTATCATAGGAAAGTACAATTCATATAATCCCACCGGTTAAAGTATTATAATGAGCTTTTATTTACTGTCATAATTGATCATAACACTTATTAAAATCGCAACAAGGTCGCAATTAACCACGGAGCATCATGGGAAATGTGGTTTTGATGGAGCTAACGTTCTGATTGGCCACCATATGACCTTTCACTTATCACGTGGTTTAAAAAACTTCAGGATGGCGCGGAAAGTTGTCGCAGCACACCGTATGGATTTCTTTTTCTGAGAGTTTTGTTTACATTTTCCTCCGGTCGTAGTGACGTTATCAGGTAAGATACAGTAGTTTAGTGTTTATTGGTAACTGCTCGCTTTTCTTTTTAGAGATTTATTTCGCAGCCGCTGCACATTGTTGCTGACAGTCAACACAGCTTCTCCTCTGGACACCACACTGACAGCTAGCATTACTTCATTTAAATGCTACTTTGATGGTAGAACCAATGAAAAGTCATGATAAAACGTATAACAAGCGTATTAGCTGTTTGTGTTTTGTCTGTAAGACCTCGTTGAGTAAGGTTAGCTAACTATTGTCACACTGTGTTGTTGTTTTTTAGCCATGAGTGTGCTGGAGGTGAAGTTCATTGGCGATGGAGATGCTGTGGAGCACATCGTGGACAAACAGGAGGGTATGGACAACAGTCATTTAACTTCTCCTGTTCAGAGATTCCTGAGCATGTGGCTAACTCACTAGCTGTCTGTGTATAACTTATAAGGTGTGCAGAACAACAGTGGGTCTGTCCAGAAGATGGTAACGTTGAAGACACCGGCTGGAAGACGAGCCAGAGAGGATGCTCAACATAATAATGGGGGTGAAAATGGAGTTCTTGATGAACAGAGCTATGTCCAAGCACTAGGAGCTGACAATGTGGAAGGTGAGCGAGGCAGCTGTCATTTTTTTGAATACCAGCTGTCTGTTGCCTGCATAGGCACAGGGCCACTTTGCTTTGTGGTGTTGAATACATTATAGCAATACAGCTACTTATTCATTCTTGTATTTCCAGAGGATGAAGAGGGTATGTCCAGAGTGGCTGGATCCTCCATTTTCACTTTTCAGAAAGTTAAACGTGGACACAGCATGGCTCGGACTGGTGAGAGAATCCATTCTCCTCTGTCGTGCACACTCAGATGTATTGTGTGACATCAGCAGCATTATTAACATTTGTTTCTCAGGGTTTTAGTCACTTTGTTTTTGTGTTCTTGTAAATAGCAAGTGAGTTGGCCCGGACTCCTGCAAAAAGCGTGACCTTCAGCACGAACCCGAACACTGAACCCTCCACTCCCACCCAAACAGCCCGCAGTGAGTTAATCCCTCTTAATGTATGCATTTATTTATTTATTTGCGGTTTCAGTACATCTGAATGTACCCTTTCTGTCTGTCTCTCTCTGACTTGGACCACAAAGGTGAAAGCAGGACACCACAAAGGGTGAGAATGGCAGCAATTAGTTTGCTTGACTTCAGATTTTACCATTTTTCTGTAGGCTGTGATTAGATTTCAGAGATGTTGTCTTCTCAGTGTAACCTCTGCGTTTTGTATGACAGAAGAAGAGGGTTCAGTTTGTCTCCACAACACCCCACAGGCTCAGGAAGAGAATGACAAGTGAGTTTAACGTGTTACTTCAGAATTAGATTCTCTCATTGTCGCATTAGTCAAAGTATATAAAAGTTGGACTTTCAGTATGATCTAAAGCTTTTTGATGCTTTCAGCTCCAAGTCTCCGCTCAGACAGTGATAGTGACCTGTCACCCTCTGACTCTGGGGAGGAGGAGGAGGAGGATGAGGAGGTGGATAGAGAGGAGGAGGTGGAGCAGAGAGTAAAGAAAGAAGACAAGGAGAACTCAAAGACTCAAAGAACGCCCAGTAAAGGTTTGTCTGCAGCTCTCTACAAGACTCCTAAGAAGAGCAAGAACACTTCTGAACCCCCCAATCAGCCCAGTATGGTCGAGGAGTATTTTGAAGCTCATGGCAGCTCAAAAATCTTGACATCAGACCGAACCCTGCAACGTTTACACACCCCTAAACTTGACAGGGTCAGTATATAACAGCCAGTGTTCTAAATGTATTCAATGAGCTGTGTGTTTGTGTTATTGAAACATGTCTTTACTTTGTGTTTGCAGGAGACGTTGGTTCAGCTTTTAGAAGGAAAACCATCCTGTTACTCAAAAGAGATCCAGCAGCTCCACAACAAGCACCGGAAGCACTTTAGCAAATGGATGTTACAGTTACAGTGAGTGTGACTTGCATATTTCCTTATTCCATGCTTATTCCAAGTGTCTATTAGACAGAAGTGTCTCTGTGTTTGTCCAGGTTGGGATTCAGTGTGCTGGTCTATGGTTTGGGCAGCAAAAAAGCTCTGTTGGAGGACTTCCGTGTGTCTCACTTGGCTCAAGAAGTGCATGTTGTGGTCAATGGATTCTTCCCCTCCATCACTCTCAAATCAGTCAGTAGACACAGAAAACAAAAACAAAAAATCATATCAAATTAAACTTGGACCAAAATATGATTAAAAGGTTTGAGTAAAAGGTCACTTGGTTTCATTTAAAACATAACATTTCATGACCCATTTTAAGGGGTAACATCTTACAAGAACCAGTGCAACAGACAGGGTGGGAAAGTTGGAAAATATTTGAGACAGACCAACTCATTGTTGGTTTTGGTCTTGATACAGCATTTGCTTCCAGCCTTGTGGTTTAAAATGGGAGTTTCAGCAATGTTGGTAAAAGCAAATTTTCTGTGTTCTATGCTTTTATTGCAGATCTTAAATGCTCTAACATGTGAGGTTCTAGAACACCAGGGAACTTTTCGGACGCCCTCAGATCAGATCCAGTACATCAACCAGACCCTTAAAGATAGTGAGTGTGTCTGCAAATTGTCTCTATTGTGAGCTTGTCTGGTTTGTGTTTTACAATTAAAGTGTGTCCTTGCAGGTCCAGATCTCCATGTGTACCTGCTAATCCATAATATTGATGGACCGACGCTGCGAGGAGAGAAGACCCAGAGTGCACTGGGGCAGCTGGCATCCCTGCCCAACCTGCACTTGGTGGCTTCTATAGATCATATAAATGCTCCATTGGGTGGGTTTGTGTATTTACTAAGGTTTTCAAATATATTTTTTGGTGTTGATACTTTATTGATATCACATGTTCGAAATTGTGTGTATGCCTAGGACTTGGCTGTTTTTTTAACTTGATATAAAAAAGAGATATTAGCATTTTTTTAAACTAGTATTGTATTGAAGTCTAAATCTCTGGTATTGGGACAACCTTTCCCATGTATTTCCCAGTGTGGGACCAGTTTCAGCAGAGCCAATTTAACTGGTTGTGGTGGGAGTGTGTGACGTTCCAGCACTACGCGGAGGAGACGTCTTATGAAAATTCTCTCCTGGTGCAGCAGACTGGAGCTCTGGCTCTCTCCTCACTTACACATGTGCTACGCAGCTTGACACCCAATGCAAGGTACCACATACACCTTGATTATTATCAAATGTCAGAGCTCTTTAGTGGCAAATGAACTGCTTGACTTCTTCATGGCTCTGGGTCCTCTCCATTTTCAGAGGAATTTTTAAACTGCTGGTGAATTTTCAGCTGGAAAACAAAGATAATCCATCATACACAGGTAGACGTGCTCAAAACTTTGAAATGCGATACAGAATTTTCCCTAAAATATGAATACTTTGATTTTTAAATACGTTTTCTCATCCCTCTGCACAGGATTGTCATTCCAAGAGTTCTACCAGCGCTGTAGAGAGGCCTTTTTGGTGAACTCCAACCTCACACTGAGGACTCAGCTGACGGAGTTTAGAGACCACAAACTGATTCGGACACGCAAGGTGGAGTCCTGTTTCACCCAACTCTCATTCAGCCACCACACTTTTCTGCAGCCTACTGGAGCCTCTTACTCGCATTTATTCCTATGTGTCCCCAGGGTGCAGATGGAGTTGAGTACTTGATGGTTGCTGTGGACGCAAGCACACTGATGGATTTCCTGGAGAACGAGGAGGGTGACTGAGAAGCTGCAATGATTAGATTATGATCTGCATTGATAAATCAGTCAAAAGGAAATTAGTTGTGGAGTATTTTGATATTTTTCATTTTTCACTCAAAAATGTCAAACATTTGCTGGTTCCTGCTTCTTAAATTTAATGAAGCCTTTACTGTAGCAAATGGTGCGCTGTTGGTTTGACAAAAGACACAATCTCAAGATGTCGCTTTGGAAAATTGACGAGCATTTTTCATTGTTTTGATGTTTTAAGGACTAAATAATTAATCAATAATGAAAATAACTGCAGCACTAGAGGAGAAACGACTTTGGATTTATATCACTTCTACTTCAATGACTGATTTAGACGTGAGCCCTGCTTACTCTCTCTGCACAGTTTGAATTAATGGTTCAAATGTTAACTACTGGTGAAATGCTAATTCATCATAAAAGCCCCATTGTAGCACTGACATTCATGTGTTATGTATACATGTTTTAAGGTAACGTCTGTAATTAAAACCAACACTTGGAGTTAATGTATTGCAGTTTCATCTCTTTACTTACAGAAATATATTTACATTTAGCAAAACATATATTAATTTGTTCTTTCAAGGCAGGAGGCATGCTGCTGCTGCTGCTGCAAAAAAGAAAGCCAAGGAAATGATAAACATGTGATAACTGTCAGAAAAAGGGAGAGGTCTGTGAGATGACAACACACATGTTCATGCATACTGCAATTGAATGGCATAAGGGGGGGTGTGGGGATCAGACTGTACAATAAGTGGACAGAGCTTCCAGTTGCAACAACGGAAGCTAATTCAGATGTGCCTTAAGCATGCATTATTTCTAATGGCCAGCACATGGAAACTCCATTGGCTTCAAAAAAACAAGTCCCATTATACATAGACCTAAGCAGTTTGCTTATAAGATTATAGTCTAACACACTACTCTAAAGTCTTTTCAACACAGCAATGATATGCATTTTGTAAATCATGGTCCCGTTTAGAGTCGAAAATATGATAAAGTAGGGTATGCTTTAGTACATGGCTACCTTGTGACAAATCACTACCAAGTGTACTCAGGTTCTCAGTCAGATCCAATCAGGATAGAGGTGTTGGGGTGTGTATTCGCTCTAGCTCCACTCTCACATCCAAATATTGTTGCTTTCGCCTCAAAAAAAAAAAAAATGGTGATAAACATAATACCAAATTAGAGGCTCTAAGAGATAGTCCACAAACAAATTCAAGATGCCAAGGAATCTAACATTTGAGTGGAATTCTGTTTTATGATCACAAAGAATGATGTTTTGGTCAAACATGGCCCCAATTGTCTGCTATGAAGTGTTTCAGTGTTGGGCATCTGCAGTTTCCTGTGTCTGCAGTGAGTCGATGAGCGTTTCTGAGTCCACTGTGTAAGTCTGGAGTCTGTTCTGAGTAGCTGTGTGTACAATTAGAAGCTCCTCTTCATCCAAATCCCTCAGCAGCAGCAGAACTGCATCAAGAGTGTGTGTCTGAAAACACAATAGCATTATTGACAGAGATTAATAAGAAGAGTCCGAGTTTTAAAGAACATTGCAACATTTTGAGTGTCCGGGGGAACATTGTTTAAAGATAAGTGGGTACCTTTTTCAGTGTTGGTTTGCTCTCTACGGTTGATGGAGAGGAAAGAGATGGGAACTTGTCTCTCGAAAGGGGCTTCATCCCCAACTTTTCCCTGATTTTGCTCAAATCAAGAGAGAAATGTGTTGTTTTTAATATGTACACATTGTTTGACAGACTGTTTTCAGCTAGTGTGTGTTCTAGTTGGTGTCAATCCATAAGGCTTACTTGGTCTCCTCCATGTTGTAGTTGAGTGCATCATTTTCTCTTTCTTCCTCTGGAAGTCCGTTGGTGGAAAGCTGGTTTTGGAGACTACTTGGAGGGGTGGTTACCTCCTCACCCTCTGTGAGAGCTAACGCAAGCTCATCCTCAGTCACTACTACAAACATGCACACATATGCTTCATTACAATACACAGTTTTGCTCCAGCTCAACACCATCATTTGAAATGCTCTTATTCAACTTGTGGGTGGAAGTTACTTCCAATACAGTCACAAAAACACCACACACTCGCCTTGGTTGTCGAGCTTCTGGAGGTGAGGCAGGCAGCGCAGCACAGTGAGGCGATACCAATTGGAGTCATTTCCACAACAGGGATTCTCAGCCACAGACAGCACCTTGAGACGTGTCAATGGACGCAGATGAGAGAGCTCAGTGAGTGAGGAAATCATGTTCCTCCTCAGGTAAAGCTCACACAGGGACAGACAGCCAGCCAGAGGAGCAAGAGAGGAGATGCTGTTGACACTACAGAGAGAGAAAATGAAGAAGAATCCCAGCCTGGAGTCATTGATCATCTCAAATGATTCAGTGTATATTCAGTCTGTATCTGTTAGTGTTAAGAGTCAAATGGCTCTGTATCAGGGTGAAAATGAGACGACATAGAGTTAAATAGACCAACCTAAGAGTCAGCACCTCAATGTTGGCTATTTGAGAGAAGATAGAGATCTGGAAAGACAGAGTGTAAGGGAATTATTATATTACCGTATAATCACTCGTCTGCGTGTTGGTACAATATAAAATAAGGGTAACAAAAGAAATATGAATTAAGCTTCAGAGCAAATATGATATCCTTAAATTGCTGTACTACTCACATCAGTCAGGTTGCATCCCCTGCAGAAACGAAATGCAACGTAACATTACCGCAAATATACAAAAAAGTTGTGCCAGTCAACCTCGACTATGTAAACAAAAAACCAACAGAATTGCTGGTTTGCGAAAGATATAATACTCACCAGCAGTTCAGTTTCTTCACGCAAGCCAAGTCGGAGGCTTTAGCCTTAGCGAGAACAAGCTTCCGTGTTAGCTTCATAGCATGTCAACTAAAAATTAAAAAAACTAAGTAATATTTTAATGTACTTTCTATTCACAAACAGCAGAGGCCGCGTTATAACAAGCTAAATGGACAAACATTTTAGCTCAACAGTAGCGTTGTCCGCCACATGAACACGCATGCGCGTATCCACGACGCGTCCTTAGTAACAGTCATTTCCTGTATAATTTTTGCGTACGTTCTTCAAGAATATATTAATTAGTTATATTTTTAAAATAGCAAACGTACCCATTCATGTGATTTATTAAATAAATTTTATTTCAATGAAGCTCCATTATGCGAAAACTCAAAGTCCCACAATGCAGCGCAAACGACATGGTAAATCGCGCATGCGTGGTAAGCAATCCCTCTTTGGACCTACGTCTCCACTGAAACGATGGTGAGCCGCGAAAGTCCCCTTCCCAATCCGTGTTAATCTGACATTTTCTGTGCTTCAAATGATACAACCACTCATATGGATGGATTATAGTGTCCAAGTTTGTCACATCTGCGTGTTATCTATGTTGAATTTGAGATTGTGTCAACAAGAAAAACGATGTTTCATGTCATATTGAGACAGAAATGGCTGCCACCGTTGCTATGCTAACTGAGACAAAGTAGCAGGCGGGCTATTCATGTTAACTTGGTGTCAGCGGTTGAATTCCGAATTTAGTGGCAATTTTAGAGGAGCCACAGTTTTTATTAGGTAAAGCTCTATGCTTTTTTAGTGCGAGACTTCTCTAAAACTGATCTGGAGTCGAATTGATAGAAGTTAGCCAAATGGTTAGCTCCGGAAGAGGAAGCTAATGTTAGACTGGTTGTGGAACCAGTGGTGACAGGATCTCATTCTTCCTGATCCTATAACCTTATTGGCATAAGTGTGTGTTGAGCTTGAACAGATCTGGCATTGTGTTCTCAAACACCGGCCTATCATAATTGTTTCCCCAGAAACCCATGGGTTTAATCTTAATTATTGTACATCATGAAAGATTGGTGCTCCGGGCACACCACCCCATAACAGTACTGATTGGGGAAGAAAGTGTCAGACTTGTCAGCAGAATTAAACCAACATATCTAGAGAATTCATTTCCACACTTGCACTAACACTGTGTCTTGTATCAGATTAATTTGTGTTCCTGTTGTCCACAGGCCAAGCGTACCAAGAAGGTGGGGATCGTTGGTAAATATGGCACGCGTTATGGCGCGTCGCTAAGGAAGATGGTCAAGAAAATTGAAATCTCCCAGCATGCCAAATACACCTGCTCTTTCTGCGGCAAGGTATGGACAGCCCTGGGAATGACCAAATGCAATGATCTTATGAAGAAAGCAGTTTGCCTTTGCAATCTTACTTAATGCGCTAAACTTATATTTACAGACTAAGATGAAGAGGAGGGCTGTTGGTATCTGGCACTGTGGGTCCTGCATGAAGACTGTGGCTGGAGGCGCCTGGACATACAAGTAAGTTATTTTTGCATTGCTGTAATTTTACCATCTGGCTTCATCTGGAAACATCTCCGTTTTGAAAATTGTTGCCGTGGACTTGTATCCTGGGAACAATCATGTTATTATCAACATCATGGTGTAGTTCTACCCGCTGCTTGGGCTGCCTCTGGAGTTTGTGGCGTTCATTGCTCTAAGGGCACACTTCAGTGTCCTGTCCATTTACTGTCAAACTGTCAGAACAGCTTGTTGTTTACACCGAGAACTAAATGCAATTTAATGTTTTAACATTGTGCAGAACAACAAATGCCTGTGACTAGTATCCAAACTTGTTTTTAACATTCTTTGGATTTTTACAACATTAACTTCTCAGGCCCCCAGACAAAACAATGTGTTCTCAAATACTTAGGCTAGGTTTTGTCAATATGACGCATGAAAACAGCAACAGACTCTCTCCAAGCAGCTGCAGTTTTTTTTAATTTAGACACTGGGAGTAAACTGAGAACCCTGAGAACATATTTATCAAATTAAGCCAGGTAAACGCTACAAGGCAGGAACATACTAATCATCTGTTGCATCAGCTGTGATGAAATGTCTTAATAGATGCGGGTGTTTATGGACTCACAGGTAGCTGGAAGGTTGTGAGGAGTTAGTAGAGAGAATTAGAGGTGTGCTGGCTACGTTTTACTGTATAGATTATATGTTGTTGGTATGGCATATTTTTGCAGATGCTCTGGTTTCCCCTTCATGCAGTCTTAGTTAGAATAAAAGACAGGGTTTGGGAAATTGACCCATGGCTTTGCTTGAAATGTGGAAGAGCCTGACGCAGGTTGTCCAAAATTTTGTCAAATTACCAGCCGGTCGTGAGCAGTAGATCGAGCTATAATTGCTCCTCACTCCCCTTGAACACTGCACAACAAATAACACCTGACAAACCTGAAATTCGAGTTGACTCTGAAATTATTTCTGCATTTTAAAACTCAGGTCAAATAAGGTCCAAATGTACAGTATATGTTCAGCTTTCAGACGTAGATTTCTTTTAGACATAGATTTCATGTCAACGCATCAATGGCAGCTACTGTTAATTGTGTGTAAAACCCTATTGAAAAACAATGGTCATAATTTTTGCAAAACCACAACACAAGAAAGTTTGATAGAACTTTTCCAATCGACCTTAACATACCTAAAATTACATTATTCCATTGGACAAGGTTGGAGTGAACCGCAAAGTAGTTCTTCACTGTTTTCAAACGGTGTTTCTGATTGCAGATTGCTAGTGACACTTGGAGAAAAGCTCCTATTGAAACATACTTCCTGTGGTCACTGAAATGTGCATGGGAATGTTCTTGTTGTGGAAGTATTCATCAATATGCATGCACAGACTGTAACCGTTTTTTTGTTTGTCTTTTGCAGCACAACGTCAGCTGTCACAGTCAAGTCTGCAATCAGGAGACTGAAGGAGATGAAGGACCAGTAAACCATGTGCGACGATCATGGGATTTGGGACTTTATTTTCTATAATTTAACCGACCAGGACATGGCCTCATCATCCAAAAATAAAACGGTCTGGAGCGGAAGTCTTTGTGTCTTTGTACATCTGTCTTACAATACAATAACTAAGAAGATGGTTTAACCGAACATGACTGAGAAAGCTGCATCATCAAAAGTAGTACAACTGTTTGAATAAATTAGGACATGTAACGATGCCACTACATAACCAGACACAATGTCGGTCATGAAAAAGGTCTTGTACTACAAGGAGTTGATATTTAATGCCAGGCTTGCTGAATACTAACGAGTGGATTTTTATTTTAGTCTTTTATGGTGAACTTCAGGTGTTAAACAGAAAACATTTTAGAGACAGACCAGAAGAAAAAAGTTGTCAATGTTGCCACTATCTTTATTAATATGAAATATTGCAAATAATTGCAGGGTTTTTTGTTTTTTTTCCCCCTCCAACTTGAGCTTAAGCATAGGTGAGAAATAGAAGCAGAATCTGCCTTATTGGCAAAGTGTCAACATTTACAACGAATTACTCTAGTTTTATAGTTGGGTTCAGTGTTGCAGCATTGATATTTGATATGGTACTACAGATGTATATTACCTTTTTAAAAAGAATGGCACAAAACTATTTGGAGACACTAAAATAGTAGTATGGTATTCAGTTGTGCTGGTATTACAGAAATGAATTGCTTCCAGAACATCAGTGTCAGAATGATCTTTATATGTCATTTAGTTTTTGTGTAAACATCTGTCTAGTCTTGTAAAAATAGAACAAACTGCTCTCTAAGAGACATGTAAAATATAGTGCAGGTTTAAATAAAAGTCTGGTTCCACCAGATTTAAATATATAATGGGGTAGGCTTGACAAAGAAAAATACACTGTAAAATCTACTTTGAATTACTTAAAAATATGCAAACTCACTGCCTTAGATAAATTAAGAAAATAAACTTGAGATTTTGAGTATGCGATATTTAGACCAACTCTATTTTGTGTATAACACTTAAATTAGCTTGCTTACTATTATAACTTAAACTAAATATTCTAAAAAGTATTGTAGCATAATGAAATTTCTTATTGCATTAATATGACAAAATGATTTGCTTTTTGCTCTGGAGTATTTATTACAATACATCACTACTTTATTTTATCACCTCTTGCATCACCCAGGCGGGATGTCACTAACCGTGTGAGAGACTTAATTCATGGTGCCATGATGTTGTATAACTAATAATTTTCTATTGAATATTTCTAAAGAACTGATAATTATTCAGAACACATTTAAACACAGGTTACTTGGTCTTATGGCCTCAAACGCGTCTCAAGGTATGCTGGGAAACTCCACCCGCCTGTCCCCAACACGACAGTATCTATTTACCCATTGTGCAAAACCACAGTAGTTTCAACTGTCATTAAACATTTATTTTCATAATGGCAAAAGGCGTCAGTCACCCAACATTGAACAGGACAGCTGCGGAACAATAAAATACATGTGAATCTATTCCGGTGTGTGATACTGACACAACTGTTAAAAGCATTAATGTAACAGATCTGAATGTGAATTAAAGATTTTAGAAGCTGGGACAGGAAATACATGAGTAGAGTTTTACAAAACAAAAGTACCATTTATCCAACTTTTCTCACATAACAAAAGGGAGGTTTACCATGAAAAGTAGTGGAGTACAAGTAGAAAGTGGTATTTACAGAAAACAGGCTATTCAAGTAAAGTAGATCTAATTTGTGGGGTACTGAAGTACAAGAGTAATATACTTAGTTACATTGTGGGATGTAACTACGTACTGAAAAAAGCAAAAGTTCCCAGTACTTGGTTTGTTTAAATGAACCAAACTCAAGTAAACTGAGTTTGACAGTTTTCTTAATGCCAAAGTCACTAAAATCAAATGAGTTTATTAACAAGCTGATAAAAACTGATTAAGGTCAACTCAGTATTTCTGATTAAATTCAATCATTTACAGCATAAGGCTAAAAACCTGCAGCTACCACCAGTGGTTACAAGGCTATGAGTTTGATTTTGGACAAGGTTTGGTTGAATTAAATGGGACTGTTGGACCCTGGTAGAGGTGTACCATCTACTGAGATTATGCAAAAACTACTGAATGAATTTCCCTGAAACTTGATGGGATCTCGGACCAGAATAGAGTCAATTAAATTCATATGTGGATAAAGTGGAGTGTGGAAACAGTATTTACTAAATATTGCCTCAGTAATTTGTTATTGAACCTCTTGTTGATTAAATCCACAAAGATTATTTTGATTTTATGTAATTTCAGTGTTTGTATATAAAGCTTTTTATTAACTAAACAAGTGGTTTTTAGGAACTCAATGCCTCGCACTTTTTGAACACCAGTGAAAGTAATGAGAACCACACATCTTTACCATTAAAGTAAATAATTGAAGCCATTTAATCTGTAATACTCCATTCATAGATATAAAATATGTAGTCTGCGACGACAGGACCCTTCCATCGAAAGAAATCAGCTGCCGTAAAATGCCCGGCAGGTGGCGTAGACGTAGTGTCGTGCTCCTCCTCAAAGTGTTGCAAATTTATCAATTCTACTATGGTGACGCCATGACCCGCCTTACTCTGCCTCTGATTGGCTGGGTATGCCAAAGACATCCTCGCGTCTTTCACTGAGGGGCTACATGTAAACTCGTTTTCCTCTAGTCTACAGGGTCACGGAAACAAATATGGCTGCGGCCAGTGTTTTCAGACCGGGTTTGTTCAGTCATAAAGTTGCAATAGTCACGGGTGGAGGGACCGGTATCGGTAAGGCTATCTCTACGGAGCTGCTGGAGCTGGGTAAGTGAAGCGGTGTTTGGGGTGAAGAGACATTATTCTCCTCACAGTGTAGACAGTTTGAAGTGAACTGAAGGAGCGAGCCAAGTGAACTTCGACACCTTTCAGCCTTTTTTTCCCCCCAATTCAACACCTGGATGAAATGCTCCGTTTCTTCCTTCGACTTCTCCCGAGTGTCATGTCTGAATAAATACCGAAGAATAATTTCTTATCTGTGCCTGACATGATTTAAGGCACTGTCAGTGCTAATAAATGTTGAGCAATTCAGTGGAATTCTCAATAGCTATTCAATTGTATGTTTATTCTGGAGATTCTTTTTTCTATTTATGTTTATTTGTAAAAGTTTCACGTAAATATGAACTATCAGTGCTGGTGTGAGTTTTGTCATGGGTCACTATTTTGTCCTCAGGTTGCAGTGTGGTGATCTCCAGTAGAAATTCACAAAAGCTGGAGGCAGCAGCTCAGCAGATGAGACAAAAAATCCCTCCCTCCAGTCCTGCCTGTGTCACTCCTCTGAAATGTAACATCCGAAATGAGGATGAGGTGAGTCGACACAACCTTCAACCCTCTTTGACTGCTTCATGTTGTCAGCACACGATGGCCTGATTTCCTGGTGGCATTTTGTTTTGATTCCCTGCGTGGCAGGTGAAAATTCTCGTGTCGTCGGTCCTGGAGCAGCACGGCAGGATAGACTTCCTGGTAAACAACGGAGGAGGTCAGTTCAGCAGCCCAGTAGAGCATATGTCCTCTAAAGGCTGGAAAGCTGTGATAGACACCAACTTGAATGGAACCTTCCACTGCTGCCAGGAGGGTAAGACACAGACTGCTAACACTGGTTTAGTGTGCGTTTGTTAAAGTGCTCAGTGATTTTTTTTTTTTGTTCACATGCAGTTTACAAAGCTTGGATGAAACAGCATGGAGGTGTGATCATCAACATCATCGCTGACATGTGGAGAGGCTTCCCTGGGATGGCGTAAGCAGCACTTACCTAACAGCTCCACACATGGATTCACAACTCACACACTCTTCTTGTTCGCTTGTCAAAACATTATAGCCTTGTCTTCACTTCAGTTCAGTTTCTTACACATTAGAACAGATATTTCCATTAATTTTACATGACCAACAGACCTACTTATTATCGTGGTTTTTCATAACCCCTCTGTTGAGGTACTCTGAGGGATATAGGCAGTGTGACTGTTAATAAATGCTGCATTTTCTCAGTACAAAGAAAAGTCTACTATGTTGTTCCCCCAGTTGTTTGAAAAGTGAAGGGGGTTACCCCTAAAGCCCTGGTAACAACCTGTCCTACATTTTAAAGAACTGTCTTTATTTGCAATGCAAAACAGATTCAGGATTCAGGTACATTCATTATGGATTACATCTGGTTGACTGAAAGCACTCTGGTGGAAACACTATATAAATGTCCTCTCCCTGACAGACACACAGGAGCAGCGAGGGCAGCGGTGGACAACTTAACAAAAAGTCTTGCCATTGAGTGGGCAGCCTCTGGAGTCCGAGTCAACGCTGTCGCACCAGTCAGTATGGGTCAGGAGTTAATGCATCAATAGTGTTGCAGGTTTAATCATGCTGTCAATTCAAGTGTGTGCATTTGTTTGGTTGCAGGGCACAATCTTTTCCAAAAGTGCACAGGAGAACTACAAAGAGCTTGGGCCAGAGCTCTTCAAGATGTCTCTACCATGTATCCCCGCAAAGAGGCTGGGAGTACCAGAGGAGGTGTGTAACCATGTAGTGACTCCCACAAATTCCTTGAAGACAGACATTAGTAGGACTCAGAGCAGCTTTGTCATACAGTATTTAAAGTCTTTTAACCATGCATTGTAGTGTTCTTGAAGATGCGCTGTCAAGCTCTTTCAATAGAAAATATTTCCATACATGTTTTGTGTGTCCGCCTTTGTTGCGGTGTGTTAAATGTCCAGGATAGTTTTTCATTCCTTGTGTGCCAATGTTCAGATCTCATCAGCAGTGTGTTTCCTGCTCTCTCCTGCTGCTTCCTTCATCTCTGGAGCCACCTTGAGGGTTGATGCTGGACAGAGTCTGTACGATTCCATGTGGGAGATACCCAGTATGTACATCTTGCCAATGCATCCGCATTGTAGTATTTACGTTGGATGCTAAGACATACTAACTTCCTGTCACGTTTTGTGTTCGTCACCAGACCACAGTGCATGGCCGGAAGCTCCAGAGGGAGAGAACCTGGATGCTCTGAAGGACCTGCTCAACACAAAAAGCAAACTCTAAGGCTATGTTCATACTGCAGGCAAAAAGTGACACAAAAACCTTCTTGCCCTCAGCCTGAAAAGGTGGAGGACTCTCCTTGAGGAAACAATTCACAAAATGTATTCCTGCACCACCGTTTAATTATATTGATGATGGGCTGCCATGCCTATGACATTTTCTGTTAATGAGCAGCATGTTTGTTGTAAATGTTGGGTCATAGTACAGATTTGTTCACACTGATGTTAGATACAGATAACATGCAAAGATGAATTTTAACAGTCAAGGAAAAAGATCAGATCTGAGAAGAAAAACTAGAAGAATCGTCACTTTTAACTGCAGTTCCCATTTTTTTTTCTTTTGAGATACTCTATTAATCCAACAGGGGGAAATTCTTTCTCTGCATTTGACCCATCCCTGAGGAGCAGTGGGCTGCCTTTACATTACGGCGCCCGGGGAGCAAACTGGGGTTCAGTATTTTTGCTCAAGGACACTTTGACTTGTAGACTTGCTGGGGACCGAACCACCGACCTTTCGTTCCGTGAATGGCCGCTCTACCTCCTGAGCCACAGCCGCTTTTGTGGCTTAGGCTACGTTCACATTGCAAGCCTCATTGTTCAATTCAAATTTTTTGCTCAGATCATATATTCTTATTTTGATTTTTTTCACATTTATAAATAGTCATCTACATCACCAACATCAAAAAATGTGGTATTTGTAAGACAACTCATTTTATTCAAACTGAAATAGATGTAACAAATATAAGGCCTGACATTTTCCGCAAGAGGGTGGCAAACACTTCACCAGCTGTTTACGAGCAGATTGTGAACAACTCACCATCTCTGTTGTTGTCATCTCTTCTTTCTAATGCAAAAAAGTCATGAATTCCAATCTGACCGTTCTCATTCATGCCGCAATACCACATGTCGGATATGTATCTGATCTACGAACACATGTGAAAGAGAAACACATTATTTCTTTTGTTAAAGTAATTTTAATAAAGTGCTTTTGAACAACATTAATACAAATGCCTTTACCAGTGGAAACAAAAATCAGAAGCAATAAAAAAAAGCAAATGCAAATCATTTTAGGAATATGGCAGTGATTTATTTTTTAAAATTTGCAAAGATTTAGTGTCTTTGAAGCTGTTTCAAAGCCAGGAGCTACAATGTCAAAAGAAAGATCACCTTCAGTTTTTATCCTGGACCTTTGAGTCAGCGACTACCGTGATGAGAGTGGACAACAACTGTTTTTCAAATGCCTCTTTCTTTACTGTGAAATGATGTTGCGGAAAAATACAAGTTTGTGTTTGTGTACACTAAGAGAGCTCCAGTCATTGAATTGTCTTTCTCCTTCAAGGATTTACTATCTTTTTATGAGTGATAAAGATGTCAAACAGCAACTGGACCATCACATGATTCAAACACAATCTCACCCTTAATAACTGGAACTACAGGGTTGCTGCATACAGGATACTGTGCACAAGCTTTGCTATCTGTCCAACTCAAGATGAAAATAAATTACTCTAAGCAAACACATTCACTCTACAGTCACTGTTACTAATTACATCTTATTTATTTTATTTATCTTATTTATTTTGCTAAAAAACTGTCATTTAACATCAAGAAATGTGAATCATATTTTCAGTGTGAAGGGGAAAACATACAAGTGAAGTGAATTTTTTGCTAAAATTAAAATCTTTGAAAATAAAAGGCCAATAAAAATATTTATTTTGTACTGTAACATATATGAAAAACAATTATATAAAAATAATTAACTTGTCAGTACAATCACATGGACGCATTGAGGGCCTGTACTACCTTAGCTTTTGTATTCACTAAAGAAGTACGTCAAAACGTCACCACTTAGGATTTTTGTCTCTAGTGCTGTGCCGTAATTATGCCGTAAAACACCGTTAACTGTCGCAAACATCAGTCAAGCAGCAGAGGTCACAACAAACCATTCAGGTAATCTTTTTTTTACTAATAACATATTAAATATCTGACGCATGTTTTGCTGCTCTTTCACAGTGGGTGATAACACTCTCTTTACACATGTGTAGGTATTTTGTCATAGAAAAAAATGATTTATATATCGGTATAGCCTAACTAGCTAACGTAATGCTAGCTTAGGAAACGACGTCTGCCTTAGCTATACAGAAGTTTGTCTATGGTTTCACTCAACATTTAGATTCATTAAGAGATAATTTATTTCAGATAAGCAAGTTGGTTAATAAAGGCAATCAATTACACTTATTGGATCAAAAAATACCTAACAGCCATTGCAACTTGAGCCGCGTGTCAGATGTTCACCACTAGTGTTCGTAAACAGTTCGAGTCAGCTGGTCAGCGTCAAATTTATTTCTCTTCTTGTGTTTATTATGAACACATTTAACAACGCTGGTAACTTAAAAAATCTTAATCGTGCCTAGGGTTTGCCTGATCGCTAGTTTGGACCCAGGGTGTCATTAAAACTAAAACAAATACATAAAAGATCACTTCTTTTTTTTTTTAAATGAAATGTGGAATTCTATCTTCGAAATTTTGGATCACAATTTTTGTATACGAGGTAAAAAAGAAAAAGAAAAAAAGGCCTGATTGAAATAAATTGATTGTGGTTGCACAGTATTTTAAAATAATTTCGCGTCAGCACAGAACTTTATGTTTTAGGCCAACTTGTGAAGCAATGATGATGATAATAAGGTAGAAGAGCCAGAATTATAATGCAGTTTGTGGCGTCAAGCGTCAAGACAAGAATTGCTAAGAAAAAGTTTGTTTTTTTTACTTTAGAAATCGAACTTGAGGCTTAACAGTGCCAGTCATACTTAAATGGTCCATTGACTTTATACTGCAAATATGCCCATGTCAGCTTGATGAAGATAAGTTAAAGGTAAGAGTCATACATCCTTAGAAACCTTAAGTACAAAAATATCTGTTGAGCCAATGTATTGTGGAGAGAAAGCAGACTTAAATACAGACCTGCACGTGAATTTCCATAAGGGCAAGAACTGAATACAATAATAATCATTTTCATGACTGTGCTTACACAATGAATCATAAAATTAAGGAATGACTGGTATTTTTCAGGGCTGATGCTGATTATCAGTAATAAAAAAAGAGACTGATAACAGATATATGGAACAAATATACATTTGCAGTACAAAAATAATTTACTGCAATCTTTGTTGTGGCTCAGCTGTGGAAATGCAGCTTGTGAAACTGAAGAAAAACTTTTCTTCACTGTTCATGAGTGAAAATAAGGTACGACTTGGATTGAAGAGACTTTTTGGATTTTTTTATTATTTCTGCTTCGCTTTGAAGATAGTTACTTATTTATGTCAGCATAATCTAATCAAATAAAATTAATATAAGAGCGACACAAAATATGGTGTCTATGGTGTCTGAAAAGCTCGGGAATACAGTATTTAATATTAAAAACCACTGCTAACTTGCATATTCCGTAACTGTTTTCAGCATGGGAGGTGACCACGGACATGGGAAGATGTCCATGCCAGACTGTCGGCAGTGGAAAACAGAGGGAACGCCATTGGAGTTCACGCAGCAGAGGCTGGCAGCAAGGGGCCTCAAGGATCCATGGGCACGGTCAGTATTTACACCTGCATGAGATACAGCTGATATTCTTTTAATCTCGTTCCTGACCCCTATCTGTCTCTCCTGTCGATCTCTGTCTGCAGTAACGAGGCTTGGAGATATTCCGGCGGCTTCGCTCGTGCCGTGACTCTGTCTGATGTGCTGCTTAAAGGATTCAAGTGGGGCTTTGCTGCCTTTACTGTCGCTCTGGCTGTAGAGTATGCCCTGTTCCCACCAAAGAAGAGAGGCCATTAATGCTCATCACTGTCCACTAAGCCCAGACAACAATGTAATCTAATAATATTCTGTATTTTCTGTCTATTAAATGTTCTTGTTCACCCCATGGCTTCCTTTTTTTTTTTTCTCACACATGTAGGAAACAACCAGTTTTACTTGACACCAACATTTTGACGATAATGATTTGTTTCTAATCTCCCTTTAGCATACAGTTTTCTGAGATGGACGTGAAAATGTAACACCAGGTTAGTCCTGTTTCCTCTTCATGCCCAGTTTCCTTAGGCATAGTTTCAAGCATTTGACTGTCAGTATTACAAAAACTAACAGTACAGTTGCCAGTAGTGCTATTACATCCAGGCAGAAGTACTGGAGCCAGTTGAGGTTATGGACCGCAGATCGAAGATGTTTCGCCCCTTTGTGCCGCATCACAAATTCAGTCCAATACACTGAAAGGTCGAGGGGTTCCACTGGTCTGTCTTTATGGAGAGCTGACAGCTTCTGCATATTCTCTTTATACCTGGACACAACAGAGTAACAGCAAGAGTTGAAAAATACGGCATGGAGGTGAAATAGTTTGAAGAGCAGATACCAAAACTTGTTCAAGATTTTGATTAGTAGCACTGAGATTTAAGGGGATCTACACCATGAGTGACCTTCTGTCCTCCTCACCTGGTGTCATTGATGACATCGCTCAGCCCCTGAAGAAGGATCTCTGTAGTGATTGAATAAATATCCAAAATAACACCCGCTCCTCTACTCGCCAATTTTCGCGCATTGTCTGGCTGGTCCCCCCCAACAGGCACCATCAGCATGGGAACAGCGTGGCAGAGTCCCTCAAAGAGTCCATGTGAGCCAGCATGAGTGATGAAAGCCCGAACTGCAGGATGTGCTAACATAACACAAAGATTACAGATGGTTTGTGACACATTATGGGTTCGTTTTGAGGAGTGTGATCACATGTCACGATGTGTCGCAGCAGGTTTACAGACCTAGTAGGTCATTCTGAGGCACCCATTCCATTATCTTCACATTTTCCGGGACACTGTTGGGAAGCTGCCCAGTGTACCTCCATATTACCTATCAAAAGAAGTGTCATTTATTGCTAATTGAGTATTGCCTTAATTTGAAATGCACTTTCATATATACTGTATGTACGTCTATATTCCTGCACCTTCTGTGGGATCTGTCTGAAGGCTTCTAGGAAGATGGATGTTGTCTCTTCTGGCATATCTGAAATCATGGTGCCCAGAGTGAACACTACAAAGCCGTGCTCTCCTGACACCCAGGGCTCCAAATCCTGTGAACACACACACACTTCGTCTGGCATTCACATCATCTTCTCGATATCTCCCTGCATTGAAAGCAGGGAGATCAAGTTAGGAGGACCTAAAGAAAATTCTTCATGTTTCGTTATTTTTATCCAAATCACAACACGTGGATCTTACTTCAGGCAGAGGATGTCTCACGTTGCAGTTGATTCCACCAACTAGTATTATATTTGGCATGAGAGGGCGTGGGAGCTCAAATATGATGTCGGTCCTGTATAAACACATTTATCTCTATATGAGACAAAGAATCTGAGGTCTTTTTTTTCTCTCTGTGTTGTTTAATTGCATGAAACAACAGTAACATTAAAACACATACCTTTTCATTACAGTAGAAATTTTGTATTGTAATAGTATACTTTATGTGTTTAAGTAGTAATGCATGGGTAGGTCTACTGTAGGTTGATGTGTAATCTTCCACAAAATATCTGTATATAACCTTTGTACATGTTACCTCAGCAGCCAGATAGCCGAGTCTGACAGCACTTCAGCGATGCAGACCTCCTCTCCCAGGAATTGATAGGCTATGTGGTCAAAGTGCCAATACAACAGTCGACACAGCAGCGGCTCTAACAGAGCCACCTGTAGGTCAGAGGTGTCACAGTTCAGTACACCACATTTAAACTATGCTGAGTCCCAAGTATAACAAGGACATCAAGAGCTGCGTGACTCTGATTGGACAATAAAGTCCCAGAAAGACACAAGGGGCTTATGTTACATTACCAAACTGAATGACTTTGGAGATCAGGGATCTCGGAAATACTTGACTGATTCTTATTATTTGCAAATCTGATGGGGAGGCATAAGTTTGGTCAATGCAAAATTTGTGGTTTATCTATTCAGGTTAGACTTTTTTCACACAAAAACAGGTCTATTTTGTGCTCCGCCTATGCATATATGGCTATGAGTGCTCACCAAAGTGTTGAAAGTCCTCTCCTTGAAGCTCATTTTATCCGTGTATCCAGTGAAGAAGCGAGGTACATATGAGGGTGGGGAGGGGCAACCTGCAGACTTGAAATCCAATGAGCATGGAATTCCCCTCAGCAGATTAATCGTGGGGATACCTGAAAAAATTGTTTTGGATGCCTGGTGAGAAAACATGCACAGGTTTAAGAACGCGTATAATCCAAGTGTGGCAGAACTCACCGAATTTCCGAGCGATTAAAGAGCCTATGGGCACCATGGGGTCTGTTAAAACAGCATCAAAGCCCTGCAGAGGGAAAATGTGCAAAGGGAAATATGGAAGAAAGGTGTGAATTATAAACCGTTGGGATTAATAAAACATATTTTCCTTCTGATTTTTTCTTACTTGTATATGAAAGACAGGAGATATTTTAGCTAATGAGACAGCTCACTGTTTATTTATCAACATACCATCCTTCTCTCAACTCAGTGGTGCAAAGAAAGTACCTCACTGAGTCCATTTGATGCCACTTTCTACTTCACATATTCGATGAGAGGTCTGAGCACTTTCCCCAAAGAAATATTTTGCTCTTAAACGTTGCATGTAAAATGAGCATTCAGTATACAGAGAATAATTGATCAGTACAGTGTACTTTTGATATGTTGTACATTGTTAGTCGAAAGTGTAATGGATCGAATTTTATTGGATTTTACACAGTCTATTCCTGATGTGATCAATCAACCTCTGCTTTTGCAGGACTTACCTGCTGTCCCAGGTGTGAGATGAGGCTGGCATTGAACAGTAGGCTTTCTGCGTTGGAGTGGATTAAATTTGTAATAGCCTGGATTCGTGAGAACGATTTCGTTATCTTCTCTGTGAAAGACTGAGATGATTTCCGCATGACGTCCGTCTGTAGGGCCATAATAGAATGAATAGTATCCTTGTCATAAGGAACGGGGTAGGTCACAGTGTCGTAGTATTTCCCTGGACCCATCCGTATGGTGAACTCTGGTATCACCACTGTGACCCGGTGTCCGCGGCGGCCCATTTCTTGAGCGATTGCCTTTATACCCACCCAGTGACTCCCATCCATGGGAATCACCAAGAGGTTGCCCAAGAAGCCCGAGGAAGCAGTGTTACTTCCGGGAGTATTTTTGGTACCTTCAGCCTCTTCTGTCTTCTTCTCCATGTTTTCTGCCACAGACCCTCTCTTTTCATCTACAGCACCATACCCCTGAATATCCATGCTGAAAAGCAGGATCGTAAACACTGCTGTTTTCCACATTGTTCCCTTTACTCTGTTTGCAGCTCGTGCAGAAATGGGTTGGACAAATAAAAACAGTGCGCCCTACCCTCCGTCAACTCTCATCCTCCCCCACATACCTTTAAAGTCCTATGTTGAACTTCCACTGTGGTTTATGACAATTGAGTGCGTTCGAAGTCCTCACTTAAACAAGAGCGCTTGTTCATATGGGACTTTCAGTGATTTAGGTACGCTGTTGTTTAAAGCACACAATCTGATTCTGCACCAGGTGGACTGGGGCAAGGTTCGTGGAGGAGTGTGTGGGTTTTTTGGAACAACTCAGCCAACATGCTATCTAGTGTCCTGAAGAAAATACTTCAATTGCTGTAGAGTTTGAAAAACTTGATATCCTTTTCATTGTCACTGCGACGGAGTATTACGGTCACATAGAGGAAAAAAAAAATCGGTTTTTTTGGGGGTTTTTTTGGAGAATATGCAGTTGAAATATTACGCGAATTAAGATGTAATGTTAAGAGAATAAAGTCGGAATTGAGATAAAAAATGAACTGGATAATGAGGAGGTGAAAGTGGCAGCAATCATAGCACAGCCTGTCGACATACGCGCTTTCTTTAGCTCTTACGGATCACTCCCTATTAGTTGCATTGCACCGAAATCGCCCTCAGTTCACCCCGAGGGCGCTCGCGAAGGAGTCCTCAGTGAATTGAGCTGAACGACTAAAATAATTATTTTCACCTACTTCTAGACAAAAGAAATCCTACATTTTATTTTAGATTGTACAAATAAAGTATTCCCTGACAAGATGCATCGATCCTGCATATTCAGTGGCCATACCCAACAGTTTTATTAAAACTATCAACCACCTCAACTTTGACTTAATTTGGAAAAACTGTGTCCACTACATTACAAAATCAGAAATAGTTAAAGAATACAATGATGGGGGTTTACAGGCAATTTATTTTGAATGCATAAATGCTGTATTAAAATTAAAATGGTTAAAGCCCATACCCATACTGTATCTGGTATTGTCTTCCCAGAGGTTTATTCAAAAGAATTGGCTTTATATACTATATATTTTATATACTTTAACAGAATGTGCCTTAATAGTTAACTGTTTAATATTATGAGAATCATGTTTGCAACACATGATTTTCAATTTTTTTTTTAAAAATATAATATTGTCGTAAAGTATAGTGCCGTAAAGTGGCTTGTGGTGCGTGACGTCACAACTACTTGTTTTGTTTTCACGTACTTCTAGCCAAAAACCCAAATTTTATTGTAGTTCAATTCATAGGGTATAATTGTCCTAAAACCTCAAGGAAGAAGAAGAAAAAGAAGAAGAAGAGCCGGTGAAGTTTTTTTTAAATAGACTTTATTGACATTGTCAACAAATACAAACATACAGCCAGAAAAGTACACGAGCTAGTTTAGAAGTAAGAAGAGCACGAGACTAAATGTCCTTTTTATGTTGTAATTGTATTTTTTTTTGGTTAATTGAAACTCGAATTAATTTTTAAAAAAAGAAGAAGAGCACGAGCCAGTTTAGAAGTAAGAAGTACACGCCTATCAAGACGCGCACGAGCCAGTTTACTCGTAAGTTTGTCGCTTTGTGTTCGTTTTAGAAAGACATCAACAAAACTGTGGCAAATTACATTAACTGTGACCAGTCAGAGACGATGTAAGTTTGAAATCCATTTCAAATCGTACCTTTAATGTTATCTCGGAGCTCACGCCGGTCCTGGTAGCCTGTAGTCTATAGTTTATTTTTGTCTGGCTAGCTTAGCTTAGCCAGGGAGCTAAAGCTAGCTAAACGACAGTCATATTAATGTATGTATCATTCAATGTCAGTGTACCTGTCTTTGTCGTTCATAGAGGACTTGTGTAAAACCTAGTGTCACACACTTATGATATCAATTCATATTGTGCCTGTATGATGCATATTTCTTCACTAACTGGGCCTTAATCAAATGATCCCAGAGTAAATGGCTCACAAACTGTGGGCAAAGTAATATTTCAGCATAGTACTGCTTGGTTTCTGGGGCTCAAACCAAAAACCAGATAAGCTGCCATATTTAGTCAGTTGTGTTCACTGTTCTTGCAGAATGTATAGGTGATGGTGATGGGTTAGTAGCAGATGTGAAAGGAACGAGCATCAAGAGCATGCCAAAACAGGAACAAGATCATGTTTCTAATACTGTGACATGTTTTTCTTTTCCACTGCTTTGATTACCTTTCATTAAAATTGTTTGTTGTCTTCCCATTTGCAGGCCTGTGACAGGCAATGGGTATGAGACAGACGACTTGGAGTCGTTCATTCATGTATCTTCCATAAGAGTAAAATATTATAGGTAAGACTATGTAAATATGCCTTCAGTCAGTCTGCGATCTTACTTCCAGGAACTGTAGTTATCACACTCGCATGATGTGTTACTCTTTGCAGTTGCTTTATCACATGTGTTCACTGTTGCTCTCACTCACAGATCATTTGAGTATCGTCTGAAGTGGAAAATACCCATGTATCGCCAGCGTTCCTCCAGAGTGTCAAAGACCTCAGAGGAGAGCCCTGAAAAAAGCCCCAGCCCAAACAAAGAAGTTATCCAGCGCAGATTGAGGTTTACGAGGCGGAGGACAGCCCTGAGGAAGACCAAAGCTGACAACAACATAGTTAAAACACACAGAGGGCGATATCGTGACATCATTGACATCATCAACAATATAAATGATGACAAACACATTGCAGAGGAGGATGAAGGAGAGATTGTACAGGCGGTTGATGAAGGAGTGGATAACTCGGATGAGGACTGTTGCTCTGTTACAAGCAGCATAGCTTCTGGTCCTTCCCTCCAACACAGCACTACTGCCAAGACACCAAGGGCCTCGCAGGATGTTTGCTCAGCCTGCCAGAAGCTCTACAAGAAGGCAAAGAAGATGAAAGCACCAATTAAACCAAAACTGATAGACAGCGGCAAGTGCGCAGACACTGTAATGTCTGTACGGGGAAATTGGGTACCATAGCTAATTGAGTACAGAGAAAGATGTCTAGCGTGTTTTAGTATAAAATGTCATATCCCTGTTTTGATGCTTATTAATTTCCACACTCACAGAGATGGCAAATGCTAGCACGTTAGTCTGCATTCAGTGCATAGATGCATCCCAGCTTGATCAGCCTCTCTGTCTGGCTTGTTCATCAGATCCCAAGTCCCTGAATTGTGACCAGTGGGTCCTGATCAAGAACCGGAGGTCGAGGAGGCGGCCTAATGCAAGAGGGTAAGACTGCTTGTGTGTGCAAGTGCATATTTGGTTATTGGCTTTTCGGTGGAAAACCACTGGCCGATGTAGTGGCGACATGCTGTCAGCTGATAATGATCTCACTACTCTGTTTTAACAGGAAGCTTTTGAACTGTGAACAGCTGGTTAAGAAAAGACTTGAAGTCAAGAATGATGCAAAGCAAACTGAGCAATGTACGGAAGAGGAAGAACCGTCAGCCTGCTCGAGGCCTCACGCTTTCCTCCAGAGGTAAGGCATCTGTACACATTCCCCTTCATCCCCCTATAGCATATAGCACAATAAGTCTGTCAAAATGATTTGACTCTGCTGTACTTTTTGTTTCAGGAACCTTCAACAGTGTGTCAGAGTCTCAGTGAAAAAGGTGGGGAAGAAGAACAGGAGAAAGAGGACAAGAGAGGATTCTCAGGGTCCTCGCGTCTCCAAGCAGAAGCGTCTCCACAGCAGCAATCACCACCAGCACAGCAGTGCTGACATTCTCCATAACAACAGTTGTATTTACTCAACCAGCAGTCACAGTACCACTCCTAGTTTTGAGGGGTGGAACAAGCAACAAATAGGCGATGAAGCCGAGACACATCTGACTGTTGAGTTGATTCCCTCCAAAGTCACATTAGAACAAACCCCCAAGCCAAGAGAGGTCCCGCCCAAACAGAAAGCACCAAAGAAAACTGGTGGATTCAGAGACTTGCTCACTCAGATGCGTGGCAACAACAGTATGATCATCAGAGAAACATGTCAGCCAGGTGACTGATGCCTTCTTCTTTTTTTAAAGCACAGTGTTAAACATTCATGTGTTGATGCAGCCTTTACTTTGGATCTTCAGAGTTGTTTAACCTGACAATTAAGTCTTTGCAGTTAGTCTGTTGTTGCCATTAAACTGGAGTTTGATACCTTTTTGTTGAAGTTACACACCTGGACCTATATATGAATTTATTTTCCAGTTCCACGTCCTTCATGTTATTTATTTCTTGTAAATTTAAATATGGAATTTATTTAAAGTCTTATACAACAGAGTGACTGAGAATAAATGTGTGTGTGTTTTTCCTTTGATTCTGTTTTTAAACTATATGCCCCAAACCCTTTGACAGATTCAACATTTCCAGTAGATACCATCAGTAGACATTTTGTAGTGAACACATTCAATGCGGTTACAATTCGACATGACAGTTCAAAGTATGTTTTGAGTATGTTGTGCTTTCACTCTAGAGAAGTGACTCCATTAAATACATTACTAAAAGTCACTTAAAATGTGACTTGAATTTTCTTCATTTTTTGTTGTTCTTTTTTTGTTGTTCATTATTTTTCCCATTGTCCCACAATGCATTAGGGTTAGTTTTATTCAGACTCGTCTGGTTTGCAGTATCCCAACAAGGGACATGCAGTTAAAGACCCTTTCTCTAAATGCCCACAGAGTGGCGCTATTGCTATTTAATGAGGGAATCAGCAGTCTTATCGCAGTATATGAGCCTGTTTGACTTGTCCCAACAGGAGAAGAGAGTGTTTATAATTAACAGCATCAATGGTCATTTAGTGTAGTGAGCTAGTATGCACAGTAACTAGACTCCTGGACTTATGCAGCCTTTGATGACTGTCTTTATTTACACCTGTATGTGTCCTCCTCAAAATATCAGCTGTCAGTTTCATCAAGTTCAATGGGTTCTCCACTCCTTATGTACTGCCAAAGCAGAACCACGACTAAGGACAAACACTGACTAACAATATAATTAATACAACATAATAGATGAATTTATCAACAGTGCTGCTATTGATTTAGGTGCCTATTCCAGGAAGGATGTTTACCGTGGTATCTGGATCATTTTGCTGAGGATAAACCAGGAGTCTTTTATACATCAGTCAGTGTTCCACATTTGAGGAGTCTTACACAACTGTGTTATTTGAGATGTTTGTGCCGATCCCAGTGCCTTTAGAGGAAAGTGAGAAAGAGATAAGGGACTGAGGGTTTGTTTTTGTTTTTTCGGGTCGGAGGATGTTGCTGTTTACGTATGGGATTAACGTAATGGGAGAAGATGGAGATTCACTGTAAGAAGTCACCCAGGCCAGGATGTCTGCTGACCAAATAGGTTCAATCACAATCAGTTGATTACAAGTATCAATCCAGATCTGGAAGAGAATCTGAATCTGGATCTAATTTTGCATAGTGGTGGAACATCATGAGTCATCCATGCCTGGGAGTTTTTATATTGATTGGTCAATTATTACTTTTTGTGATGTTAGCAAAATGCCTCAAAGTTTAATTAACTGTTCCTTTACCCAAGATCCAACTTAACATAACATTTAATCAGATATCTTGCAGACATACAGGGTTGATCACATAATGCCATGAAATGGCAAGTTTAAACGTTAAAGCAGTTAGCAAATGAAGTGTGAGATGAAACCTGATCGAGGGGCATATCAGTAAATCAAAATTTAAATCTTTTAAAATCAATTTCCTATTTTGTTTAACATTTCAAGAATTCTTTCATTTCAAGACAGAATAAGGAAATTATTATTAACTAACAGCAATTGTTCTTTTATTTTCCCTTTTTCTTCCAGAATACAACACTCCCCCCCCCTTGCATCTCATGCATGTTCATGCATACATCTGCTCGCATGTCTCATAAAAGACAGTGATGCAAAGTACCCACTCTGATGAGAGCTGAAACTCCTGCTGCTTCAACAGAGCATGGAGTCTGCAGAGATACAGTCACACATTACACATTGTCTGACTCTCATCGCCAGTCTTTCCTATTGCCAATAAATCCTGATTATGACAAACCAGAGGTCTCGGGGCCAAAACAATTCAAGCGCTGCACACAAACACAACACAGTATCCTGTGATAGAGCCATTATCAGCATCTGACACCTCAAAAACAGGAAAAATGTTTCAGCAGGAACACAGATGTGTTTGGGTGTTTGGAGGAGGAGCATGAACACAACTATATAACCCCTGTAGACAGAAATCTCAACATCGCTCTGCTGAGAAAGGACCGGGACAGACTCCGTCATGTCATACTACGAGGTGAGGCTGTTGGTAATGTGTCGTCGGTACAGTTCATAAATCTGTTTAGGATGTTGTTTTTTAACTTTCCCTCTGCATCCTTAATCATTATCGTCTAACTTTAATCTCCAGCATTTCGTCCTGGAGGACAATTACAATGACTCAGGCTCTGGTTCTGGTTCTGGTGACCTGGGGATGGATCTGGAGGAGCCCTGCGATGTGGAGCACACAATGACTGCTAACCTTCAGCAGGTGTTCTTGCCTGTGGTCTATGCACTCATCTTCACCCTGGGGATCACTGGAAACGGGCTGGTCGTCATAGTGTTGGGTTGCCAACGCAGGTGAGAGGATGAGTGGAGGATTTGGTGGTTGATAAGCTTCCAGTGAAACTCTTTGTGTCCAGTAGTCTTCATGACTCGATTTCCTGTATTTGTCTACAGGTCGAAGTGCAGCCTCACAGACCGGTATCGCCTCCATCTCTCAGCTGCCGATCTCCTCTTCGTTCTGGCGTTGCCGTTCTGGGCCGTGGATGCAGCCATGGCTGATTGGCGCTTTGGAGCCGCCACCTGCGTTGGTGTGCACGTTATCTACACAGTCAATCTCTATGGCAGTGTGCTCATCCTGGCATTCATCAGCCTGGACCGCTACCTGGCAGTGGTCCGAGCTACAGACACCAACACTGGTGGGCTGAGGCAACTGCTGGCTCACAGACTGGTTTATGTGGGTGAGTATCAAAATCCTGATTTGATATCTTTTTCCTGCTCCTTTGCCTTCTTCATTCTTACATTGTACTCCCGCAGTCACTCACTTCTTTCTGTCATCCTCTCGCCCTGCAGGTGCCTGGTTGCCTGCTAGCCTCCTGGCAGTGCCTGACTTGGTATTTGCTCGGACACAGGAAGGAGGAGAAGGCGCCACTCTGTGCCAGCGATTCTACCCGGAAGACAACGCGCCTCTCTGGGTTGTAGTCTTCCACCTGCAGCTGGTCCTGGTGGGTCTGGTGATACCAGGCCTGGTCCTCCTTGTGTGCTACTGCGTCATCGTCTCCAGGCTGACCCGAGGACCTCTAGGGGGGCAGAGGCAGAAGCGGCGTGCAGTCAGGACCACCATCACGTTGGTTCTCTGCTTCTTCGTGTGCTGGTTGCCCTACGGAGCGGGCATCTCTGTGGACACACTGCTGCGTCTGGAGATCCTGCCCCGCAGCTGCAGCCTGGAGGCCGCCCTGGGAATGTGGCTGGCGGTGGCTGAGCCCATGGCGTTTGCCCACTGCTGCCTGAACCCACTGCTATACGCCTTCCTGGGGGCCGGGTTCAAGAGTTCAGCCCGGAGAGCCCTCACACTGAGTCGAGCCTCCAGTTTGAAGATGTTACCACGAAGACGCCCCGGGACGTCCACGACCACAGAGTCTGAGTCGTCCAGTTTACATTCCAGCTAGTGTTTGTTTGTGCTGTATACATGTGTGTATGCTGTCTTTATATATATATATATGTGTGTATGTGTGCGTAAGGATGTTTACACAAAGTATCTGAGAAAGTAAGGAGCAGTCTGCTGGCCCATGACTTGTCTTCTTCTCTGTTGTAAATACTGTGATTATATTTGGTTTCAGTGCTGCTGTTCTTGTCGTATACTCATGTAGATGTTTCTAATAAAATATACACAATCACCACTTTTGTGAAACGTCTTCTTGTTTCGTGTTTCCTGAGTGAAACAGTCTGAATTCCTCACTTGTACGTTAATCACTCAACCACAACTAAGGCCACCCTCACCATGTCTTCTTCTCAGTGGGTGACATAGATATCAGATTAAGATCCAAATAGTTTGGAGTCTATTAGGTTTGCTAATGACTTTATAAGTGAAGATGAAGGTAATTTAGCTTTGTCACAGAAAGCACATTGAAAAGGGGAAGGAAAGGTGGAAGAGGAGGAAGAAGAAACCTGAATCAAATGGTTTCAAATCATGATGTTTTTTTGAAAATACGTTATTTGTTATGATGTTTTACATAGAGAGTGTTTGGAAAAAGTGTTTAAATCATTTGTTATTTTGTAATGCGTCAAGCTAATCTGCATTAGCATCAGCTTGCCTCCATTTGTACTGATTCACAGCATCTCACGACTCTTTCAAGAAACGTGTCGTGTGACGGCCAGCTGTGTTTCAGTCACACAAGAGTGAGTGTCAGAATTAGGCCGATGATATAAACAGTTTGCTTCATATACGTGAGACAGAGGGGGGCATGAATGGGTCAGGAGGTCCACTTTTCCTGCTTTATTGGACAGACATACAAAGTGCTTCCCACATACCTACTTCCACTTGGAAGTGGGAGAAACAGAAGCTGGAAGTTTACTGTTTCCTGTTTCCTGGAGCGAAGAGGTGGAGGATGAGGAGAGTTGTGTGAGAGACGTAAATGGAAGAATACATTAAGTCAGGCCCACAATGAAGGTCTGAGTGCTTAACTAACTGTATCCTCTCATGTGTGTGGATACAGAAATCTGTGTAGGATCATTACATTCACAGTGTGGGAAAAATAACTCACCTATTATCGTTTCATTTGAATCTATCTCCCTCTCCTTCACACATACACCCACACGGACACACACCTCTCTTCTATTCATAGTGCATTCAAAACAGGAAAGACTTCCTGCAGCTCATTTTAGGAAAAACAAGCAGCTAAAACAATCAAACACCCGAGCAGCTCTGCGCTCACCAACGCAGAGAGCTGCGACAAAATAAATCAGTCTAACAACATGAAGGAGAAACACTGAAGGACACCACAAATACCCAGGTAAACTGGTGACGTGTGAAGTATTTCATGTCAGGATGTTTACAATCCCTAACTTTTCTTTCGAACTTTGTGTCTCAGTTGCGTGTTTAACCCTCAGAATTAAAAAAAGAAAATAAAACAAAATCAGAAACGGAGGAAAACTGAGAATAGAAAATTCCAAAAAGTTTGAAAAAGAAAAAGCCGATCCTATCTGATATTAGGCCAGATGTGCATTCCATCCTGCACAGGTGTCAGCCCAGTGGTGAACATGCAGACAGACTGTCATGGTCTCTAGAAAATGATGGTCTTACACCATATTCTCCTGCTTCTCTTTCGTCTTGTGCTCCTCACAGTTTTCATCTCATGTCCATCCCTTTATACTACCTGCTGCATGATTACTCTCAAAACATGGGAGTCTTATAGAGCAGCTAGTATTACCTAATCTGTGTGTCTGGATGTAATATCGCCTGTAGTAGCAGCAGTACTTTTATGCTGCTTATGCTTGTACTTCATTACATTACAAAGGTAAATGCCTCCTCGCTAACACTGATGGCACTAACGGGTTTAGTATGTGTATGAGTGTGTGTGTGTGTGTGTGTGTGTGTGTGTGTTTGCCAACAGATGGTCAGTTCATTCATATTCAGACAGGCTGAGTTTCCTGCTGGTTAACAATCGTGGGAAAACCAGAGGTCAAGACAAAAGGAGAAATAAAAAGGGAGCGAAATGCTGGGTTGCTTCCAAATGGCCTGCAATAGCTTCCTGCTTCTTTCCTGGTGGATTCATACAATGTGACAGGTGAAACCAATTGCTTGCTGAGAGTGTTTGTGTTGACCTCCGCAGGTGGAAACATGAGAATGATGTGGGAACAGAAGTAGATATTAATGGAATAATAGAGTAGAAATCGGTACTGGTTGGTCACAGGTGATCGTGGGACTGAACCCTGCAGACGTTTGGATGCCCCCCAATGCTCACCCCTTTTTCTACACTTAAAGGCAGACATGTTGGAAATCCTTCTGCCATTGCCCTTGAGCAGGACACAGAGCCGTTGGCATGAGCTCCCAATTGTCTCTGAACAGTTTTCTTTTACCCAATGCAGTAACATGGTAACACTATACCAATTATTAACTAAACAGCACTCAGAGAGCATAAACAACCACCAAGGCTGCTCAGTGTCCTCATGATGTTTACACTGTGAGGCTCACTTCTTAATGCAGTTTGTGGCCACACATCAATCTCCCTGTGGCGCCTCTTCCTTTTCTAAATAAAGCAAAACAAACCATTTCCTAGTAAAAATGATGTATAATACATAAATGAATCCAATAAACAAAGACTTATGTTATTATACATATACATATTTCAGACTAAGAGTCAATAAGTAATGTATAAATGCCCCTGATGTTATAGTTTCTACTTTACACCCAGCCTTTGTAACCACCATATGTATATGTGTATGTGTATATTCCCATGTTGCTCTGTTGAACAAACAGCTCCCCCCAGTGGTCATTAAAAGTCACTACACTACATTCTCAGTGGTTCTTGGGACACCTCTACAAATTACATCGAAAATTGTGCAGGATGTCAAGACATTTGTTTTAGAGAAGCATTCTTTGGATTTTAAATCTATCTTTTGATGGAATATCACGCACTCAGTGATTCACGTTCAAATTCAGTGCCTGTAAAATGCTTGAAAATGGCTGCAGATTGTTAAGCTCATTGTTCATGGCAAACAGCTGCTGTGATCAGTTTGAGTTCAGGTTTTGCAACAGTGACACAAAAATTGTACTGATGTTGTTAATATGTATCCTCAACATGTCCTGAACAAAATATAAATCCAAAATATTTAGTAGATAGTGGTTATCTGCAACATGGTCATCCCTCAATGCTTGTCATCCACCAATGCCGGCAACTGTGCACAAATACTATTATTTTTAATATTATAAAGAAAAAAATTATAGTCTGTCATACTAATAATAGTTTGAAATCATAGTATTTTAACAAGCTTTAACAACCAGCTTGACTGCATTATTAATGTTTTATTAACTTTACGTCAAGTTAATATGATGCTCGACAAAGTCACGCGCAAAGACAGAGAACAAATAACTTGTTTTCATCCAGTTTAGCCCTAAACTTTATTAGTTTGAAACAGGAAGCGTGCCGCCGGAAACTGCACAAGAAGGACCTACGTCAGTTGCTCTTGATTGGCTACAACCGAGACATCGTTTGCCTGGCCTCAGTGATTGGTCGATTGTGGCGCGCGAAAGATCACGTGACTCTCTTTTCGCGCGAAACTCCTATCCTGTTGTTGGGACTGTAGCGTGCTGTCCGTGTGTGTCCGGAGAGCAGCGGTACACATCTGTATCTTCTCTCTTTTAAATCTTTCGTTGCAGTTTGACGGTGTTTTAGCATGGATGTTGCCATAGCAACCGCGGAGAATGCCGGGGAGATAGTGAAGGACGAGTTGGCTGAAAAATGCCAGAAGTTATTCCAGGCTTTCCTGGAGGAGTAAGTCCGTCACCTACAGCCGTCATTGTATTGTTGATTGGATGATGCATCATTTTAGTTTTAGCCACTGGAATTAAACGCTATGTCGATCTGTAGGTCGTTTATGATATTTGTTTTTCTCTATCCGTGTGCAGGTTCCAGACCGGGGATGGGGAGGTAAAGTATGTCCGTGAGGCCGAGGAGCTCATCCGGCCTGAGAGGAACACCCTGCTGGTGAGCTTCACAGACCTGGAGGGCTTCAACCAGGAGCTCGCCACCACCATCCAGGAGGAGTATTATAGGTGAGCTAACCACAGACAGGAGCCTTTAAACCTCTTATCACCATGCACTGTTAGTTTTACCAGTGCAGCTTGTTACACACTCAAGGTTTTTAAATAGGCACCACTGTTTTTATCTGCAAATAACAACTCATAATGTGATCCCTATTAACTTTTAATGATCATCTTCAATTGATCAGCAACAAAAACTAAGAGTCATAACAAAAACAACATAAGGAATGAGTAATTGGTCAATTAATCCCTTGAATGTCTTAAACATTTATTATTCTCTGTGTATGTGAATGAACTCCTGTCACATTAACATTAACAGCCATGGAGAGGCCACTGTGGGCTAACATGAAGAACTTTGTTTTCAGAGTTTACCCCTTCCTTTGTCGGGCAGTGCGCAACTTTGTTCGGGATCATGGAAATGTTCCTCCCACCAAAGAGTTCTACGCAGCCCTCGAGGATCTGCCCACTAGACACAAGTAAGACGCATGATAAGCATCTGCTTTATGAAGTTTTAAAGAGCTGTTTTATGGTGTGAGTCACTGTACTTGGTTTCATTTATCCCAGTTGGCATACAATGTGGTCTGTTAATAGCAGTCTCAGTAGAACCACTGCAGTTGCTCTATTTTTAAATCCAAGATGTGATTAATTTAGTAAATAAAACCAGAGCGTTATATCCAATATGACCCTTTTCCTGTGTGTAATGTAGGATCCGTGAGCTGTCATCCATGCGGATTGGCACTTTGGTGAGGATCAGTGGTCAGGTGGTGAGGACACATCCAGTACACCCTGAACTGGTAAGATGTCCTGCAGTCAACTGATGCACAAAAATGATCAGTTAGCAAACAGACGAAAACAACAAAATCAAAGCTGTGATGCATAAATGTCTGGTCTGTTTATAGCATGATCGTTATAATGACTTCTCTGCAGGTGAGTGGGACCTTCCAGTGCATGGACTGCCAGGCAGTGATCAAAGATGTCCCGCAGCAGTTCAAGTACTCCCCACCAACCATCTGCAGAAACCCCGCCTGCAACAACCGTTCCCGCTTCCACCTCGACACACACAAATCCAAGTTCATCGACTTCCAGAAGGTAACTGCGAGAGAGACTGTGTGTGTCTGTGTACGTAGGGAACCGGAGAGCTAGTGACAGCTTAACCCTGGAGGTGTCTGACTTAAAATTTGTGCGTTCAGGTGCGTATCCAGGAGACGCAGGCTGAGCTGCCTCGCGGTTCAATTCCACGCTCCCTGGAGATCGTCCTGAGGGCAGAGGCTGTAGAGACGGCTCAGGCCGGAGACCGCTGTGACTTCATCGGGACCCTCATTGTTGTGCCGGATGTCTCTCAACTACGCACGCCTGGTATGGCTTTGACCATCACATTTTGAACCCCCATTTGTCCTAAATTTTTTAGGATGCGTCACTACTTTGATTCATGGCTGTCCCCTCTCCAGGTTTGCGAGCAGAGAGCAGTAACCGCGTCCCTGGAGGACCTCAGGGCTTTGAGGCTGACGGTGTGAGGGGGCTGAAAGCTCTGGGAGTCAGAGAGCTTTCTTACAGACTGGCCTTCCTGGCCTGCAACGTGGCCCCAACCAACCCACGAGTAAGATATTTCCATAGATGTCACATTCTGTTTTTTGTTTTTTTAAAGCTGCTGTTCATTACAAGTGTGTTTTCTCCCTTGGTTTAGTTCGGAGGTAAAGAGCTGCGAGAAGAGGAGCAGACTGCAGAGAGCATAAAGAGCCAGATGACGGAGAAGGAATGGGAGAAAGTGTTTGAGATGAGCCAAGACAAGAACTTGTACCACAACCTGTGCACCAGCCTCTTCCCCACCATCCACGGTTGGTGCTCGACCCATTATTTAAGCCTGTCTCTAACTCAGGAAAGATTTGTCTGAGAGTGTAAGAGCTGTGGCTTTTCGGTTAAATCATGACCCTTATTATTCAGGTAATGATGAGGTGAAGCGCGGCATCCTGCTGATGCTGTTCGGAGGCGTTCCCAAGACGACCATGGAGGGAACCTCGCTGAGAGGAGACATCAACGTCTGCATCGTCGGAGACCCCAGCACCGCCAAGAGCCAGTTCCTTAAGTATGTAACAATTGTATACAAGTCTCCATTAACTTTGTAGACATTGTAATCCATTAAATGTGCTTGTATTGACTCAGTTCTCTCATTCTGAATGGTAATTTAAATCTGTGTGTGTGTGTTTACAGACACGTGGAGGAGTTCAGCCCCAGAGCAGTGTACACCAGCGGCAAGGCCAGCACAGCTGCAGGTCTGACGGCAGCCGTGGTCAGAGACGAGGAATCCCACGAGTTCGTCATCGAGGCCGGAGCTTTGATGCTGGCTGACAACGTGAGTGTTACGAGTTACGGAGGATGGCGGAGGGCGTGAAGTGGATTCTGTGGTGTTGATGGCGGTTTTGTTTCCCTCCAGGGTGTTTGCTGCATTGATGAGTTTGACAAGATGGACCTCAAGGACCAGGTCGCCATCCACGAAGCCATGGAGCAGCAGACCATCAGCATCACCAAGGCTGGAGTCAAGGTAATTTTCGCAAGGGTAACATTAACTCTATGCAGAGATAATCTGTGATCTCTTTAGGATCATGACTTCAAAAAATTTTTTTTAAAAGGTTTTTTTTTCCTCAATTGGGGCAAAAACTATAAATGGAAGACCAAAACTACATTTAAATAAATTTCACACGTTATTTTGGTCAAGAGGAAAATATGCATAGTTATAAGCGAAATCCATGCTGTCTTCTGAATCACATACTTCCATGTTCATGGACACATCTCGCCCTCAGTGAGCGCCATCTTGGCAACCTAGGGGAAAGGGGAGGGGCTTACAAGACTTCTCAATCTGATTTGACACACTATGCGGTTTAAATTCACACACATACCAAGTTTACTCACATGCAGTACACTAACGGTATAGTATGCGATTTGGAAAAAATGGAGCACAGCATCAGTTTATATTACCCAGCAGACGTTTCTATACTTGTCAAGTAGAAAAAACTGTTTTCCACCGTCTCCTCCAGGCCACCCTGAACGCTCGTACGTCCATCCTGGCTGCCGCCAACCCTGTGGGAGGGCGCTACGATCGCAGCAAGAGTCTGAAGCAGAACGTCAACCTGAGCGCGCCCATCATGAGCCGCTTCGACCTCTTCTTCATCCTGGTGGACGACTGCAATGAGGTACGCGTGTACACATCATACTCTATTCATGTTCCTGCCCCGATTGTTGAATATTTTCATTTGTGCGTTCTGACTTGACGTTCAGCTGTAACAGTAAAATATGCTACCGTTTTATTTGACGTCGTCTGATGCTTTACATGCGTCCGTCCATCCCAGGTGACGGACTACGCCATCGCCAGGCGCATCGTGGACCTGCACTCGCGCATAGAGGAGTCTGTGGACAGACTGTACACTCTGGATGAGATCCGCAGATACCTGCTCTTTGCAAGGCAGTTCAAACCTAAGGTGCGTGTCTGCCTGCACGATTGTGTGTTTACACTCGAGTTTTAACCTCTGTTTCTCTCGACTTGTGTTAACCGCTTGCGTGTTTCGCGTCTGTAGATCTCCAGCGAATCTGAAGAGTTCATCGTCGAGCAGTACAAGCGTCTGCGTCAGCGGGACAGCTCTGGGGGGTTGTCCAAGTCTGCCTGGAGAATAACGGTGCGACAGCTGGAGAGCATGATCCGCCTTTCGGAGGGCATGGCCCGCATGCACTGCTGTGACGAGGTGGGCACCGAAAATAATCTCCTGTACATGAAGCGCAAAAGGTGGACAGGCTTTTGGCACTAATGTTCTGACACACATTAGCTGTGTCTCAGTTCAGGGGCTGCATCCATCGAAGGACGCGGTCTTATCGGCCTACAAAGATTAAAGCCTCACTGAGCGCCGTTGAGACAATCTCCATCTTTACCAACTCTTCTCGTCCTTACCCTTGCATCATTAAGCGCCTGTCGCCTAGCAACATCGACAGCTGGAGTTGATTGGTTGATGAGAAGTTGTAGTTAGTTGTTTTAGTAAAAGCTGAAGTATAATAGTAATAATACTACAGGCAGTTTTAGTAAAAGAAACAAGGAAAAGGAAAAAACATCTAGATCTCAGAGGTGCACAGTGAATCTTTGGATAATATGGTCTGTGGCCTGAATGATCCGTGCATTCATTCATTCATTCATTCATCCATCCATCCATCCATCCATCCGTCCTTCGCAGGCCACATTTAAAGGAGCCTTTGAAATGGTGCGGCCTTGTTGCACCACTGTGACACATTCGCTCTTCAAATACAGCCTTTAAATATATATAAATAAAGTTCCTGAGTTTAGATACAGCTACAATGTGAGACGGCATAAAGCAAACTTCAAGTATACATTTAAAACTGCGGCTCTGTCAAAGAAGGGCAGATTGAACCTCCTGATGTAACAAGTTGTATTAATCTAACAACCAACCAGCTGCTTCTTTAAAGAGACAATGTAAGATCCTTCTCATGACATCATCTCAGTATATTATATGATACAAGGGGCTGACTTCTGCCTTTTATCTGTGCATTGTAGGTGCAGCCTAAACATGTTAAAGAAGCCTTCCGTCTTCTGAACAAATCCATCATCAGAGTGGAGACGCCAGACATTAACCTGGAGCAGGACGATGAACTGGAGGAGGAGCAGCAGCAGGAGGAGGATGGTACTGAGACAAACGCACAATCTGACATCTAACATATCATGTTACATAGTTTATCCACTGGTGTCTGAAGATTTGATCTAACGCAAACATGTTTTCCAGGAAACGCCATCCCTAATGGAGTGAATGGTGTCAACGGTCATGTTAATGGTGTCAACGGCGATGTCGGTGGAATGAATGGGCAGGTCAACGGCCTTAACGGCCACGCCGAGTCCGGCAGCCAGCCCAAACCGTCTCTGCGCCTGTCCTTCAACGAATACAAACGGATTTCCAACCTGCTGGTCCTGCATTTGCGCAAGGCAGAGGAAGGTAAGAGATGTCCTCCGTTTGTACTGCTGGAAAAGTTTCCCCTAATAGTTATTTCTTTATCATTCATCATCAACCTTTTCACTTCTATTTGTGTCTCAGCTGAAGAGGAGGAGGAGCTGAGGAAAAGTGCTGTGGTGAACTGGTATCTGAAGGAGATCGAGTCTGAGATCGACTCTGAGGAGGATCTGGTCAACAAGAAGGGTTTGATAGAGAAGGTCCTCCACAGGCTGGTGCACTATGTGAGTCTAGGAGCTCCAACAATAAAAAATAAAATAAAAAAAGAGTCACTGTAAGCCCAAGTTTACTCAACAACTGATGGTGCGTGTCTGTTTTCCCAGGATCACATCCTCATAGAGCTGTCTCAGGCGGGGCTGAAGGGCTCAGAGTCAGCGAGCACAGAAGAAGAAGCTGTTCTGGTGGTGAATCCAAACTTTAATCTAGATGATTAAACTCCTCCCGCCTTCCATCTGTTCTGTTTTTCTTTATTCCCTTCACAGCTCACGCGATCATTGATATTAAACTTCAACAGCAATGTTTAAGGTGTTTCTAAATGTTATTATGTAACACATACACAGCACTGGAGATGTCACCGGACTGGTTTTGTGAGTTTATCATCTCTACTGTACAGATGATTATGGGGTGCCTAAAGAAAAAAAAAATACTTGTTCGGTCAAACTGTCCTATGTAAATATGCTGTTCTCTTTCCACCAGTAGTTTGATGGCTTCTGTCTGTTTGGCTCCCAGTGGAGGGATCTGCCGTGAATTGTTATTTCACTGTATATTAGAGGCATACATGGGTTCAAGTTATTTTGTATGTCTTTTTGTAAAATGATTGAAGACATTGGTTTAATAAATGAAATTCTGACAAACTATGGTGTTAATTTCTTGCCAAAGGATTTACAAATATCCTATGATTCACTAATGTGTTAGGCACATACAAAAGGCACCTATCAAAGTGACTACCCAACACAAATACTGGACATCTAACAAGTATGAAAAATATCCCACAGACAGAAAGTTCTCTATAAACTCAGATTGTGTGTTTCTCTAAAAATGTGTTTTCAGACTCGAGACTTGACAAAAATTGTTTGTTGAGAATAATGCTAAACCTGGCCTATATATTGATGTACAAACAATTTTAAAATAAGATTTCTCATACTGGACTAAAAAAATTAACGGTGTGTTTTCAAGTAGTATTTGCAAACAAATGCATTAGCTTGTTATTGGTGTTTTGCAATCAAAGCACTATTTATTCATGAATCGTAGGGCTTTTGTAAAAACAAGTTTGTGTTTGTTAAATTAACTCCATAAACAACACTACCTGGTTTGGCTTTGTGTTTTTGTGCTGATAATATTTTAACAGACTTTCACACTTTTCTCTGTTTTGGTTTCTTGCTGTTGCCGTAGGCAGGAAGAGTGTGTTAAAAATATTTTACTGCAATATTTCATAGAAGCGCTATATCAGTATTGACCACTAGGCGGCAAACAACAGAAGCGCACGTAATCAGGATGCCACTGCGCATGCGTAGTGGAGGTAATTCAACCAACATGGCGGCGGCATTGAGAGCATGTAGGAAATGGGTTAAAGGTAAAATTCAAAGTTATTAATGGTACAGCCTCTGTAAAAGTCTAGCAGCCTGAGATAAATAAAATAAAAACAAGTTACTTTCGGGCAGGGCTGTTTCGGTATCACTTTCTTTATTTTTAATAACGTTTTATAGTGTTATTTTGTCAGACAACGCCAGTGACTTCCTTGTTTTGGCATGACGTAACTTGAATCAATACTCATATCAATATGCCCCGAAAAAGGACCGAAATAAATCAAACTATTACTTTTTTTCTCTCTCTTTCATAGGCGTTCACCTAGTTGCCCAAACACCGGCAGTGTTTGAGTGTTTGCGGCCACATCCTGCTCGCTGTCGGCTGCTTCGTGTCTCCCCTGCGGCCTCCCTGTGCAGCTCCAGGACAGAGCCACAGAGGAGCACCCAGCCACACAGCACAGCCCCCGGCACCCACACAGACGACAGTACAGCCGGGGAAGAAGAAGAGGAGGAGCCCGAGGGTCCTGAATATATCCCCACGAAGAAAGCGAAAAATCCCATTATGAAGATTGGCTATGCCTGGTGAGTCTTGTCTCCAATTTGGACTCCAAACAACACAGTCGAACATTTAAATCTTCACCTTGTCTCACTTGAATCATGTAACAAACGAAACCCTTTCTCTTTATGGAGAACACTAAACCTGCCTGTCCCTGTGGCTAATGGTTATGTACCTGAATGTGCATATAGAGATCTTTGACTTTTAGATGAATTCGGCTTCACATAAGGCTCTACATTATAACTATTTTTCAGTGATTTACCTTGAGTGTCATGAATATCACGTTTCATTGTGAGGAGTGTTGCTGGACAATTTCATTTTCTGAATAGCATGTAAACATGTGTAATTGTTTTTAAATATTTGTTCTAATTAATATGGAACCTTACTAGCTCATCTCCTCAGTCTGATGTACAAAACCATTCATTCTCACTATTCTGAAAAAGAATGTAGAATAAATATCACCCATATTTATTTGTATATTTTCGCAATATATCTCAAAAACAGATTTTTATCAAATTGAGTGTAGGTTTTTTTTAAAAACATTTTGCCAATATCATTAAATGTTAAAATGAATATGTTAGAAATCTTAAAATTTAGAGCGGTTTTTATTCAAAATCTTCATCTTTTCTTTATAAATTAATCTATTTTCATAGGGGTTAATCTTTTCTACTGTATGTAATTTGTGATACACTTCTAATATTGCTTCACTTATTTGTTTTGACACATCAGGAAACTCTTCCGAATGTTCAGGTTTTAGTTGGTGGAGGTTTTTGCTCTCTTGAGTGTTTTCTGCTTTTATTGAGTACTGTTGTCTTTAGAGACAGCTGACAGCTAATATAGTTATAGTCGGACAGAAAAACAACGTAGCTGAAACATGAACACAGATTGAGATCCACTTGTCAACAATTTTTGCATTCCCACCCTGTCGTATGCGGACAGGTTTTCTTCACTCTGTTGCCCAATGAGTAAAATAATTATCAATCTTCCTTCTCCAGGATGATAGGCCTGCCCACAGGTATCATCGGCTTCATCCTGGCCAAGAGACAAGTGGACAAGAACCGACTGAAGCAGCTGAAGGTTCGACAAAGGATGAGAAAGTCAAACGAGGGAGAATATGAAGGGACTCGCTATCGCCATTCTGCAGAAGATGTTAAACTGCAGCAGTAATATACGGGTGTGGCTACTGTGATTTGCACCATATCGTGAATGCCACTACTGAGACAGTGATACCTGCACTACAACCTAAAGACTGAGTACAGAAGAGATGTGATCTTCATGAGCTTAAGTTTTAAGACATATAAACCTTCTCTTGGTCATTATTTCTTCTATTGGCAGGAAATCTGAGAAGGAATAAGAATGTATAAACACATGAACAAAGATGTATGTTACTGTTAAGGTTGTCTTACATATTATCACATATTTATTAGCCACGATGATGATGTCTTATAAATATGATATAGAAAATGAAAGTGTAAATGTGTGAATATCTGATCAAGAGTCATCACTTGTGCTACTGTATATGAACCACACCAAGTTTCACAAATACAAATGTTTATTTGAATGAAAAGGCCAAATGATTTTCCTCATCATTGATATGTACTGTATATTTACAAAACCCACACAGATTATCTGGACACTACAGTCAAACTTCTTGCCTTACATATTTTAAGTCGAGGGCTGTATGTAACTTTGGTTGGGTCCATGCTTAATGAACATGTGTGGAGGAACCAGCTGGGTGGAAGTTATTGACTTCCAGGACTGTTGTAATAATTTAACACCGTGGCATCAATTGTTATCCTGCATCAATAAAATCACCCAGCTGACTGTAACACAAGAATATATAAACAGAAACATACTGTATATAACAATACTATAACAGCTTATGAAGTACACTGCATGTACTTCTTAAAGTAACAAATGTAATCTCATAAACAATGTATGAAGGCACTGTATTGATGTATATAGTTAGAACATACTGTAGCAACATGTATTAAGGACCATCTGGAAAGGCTTGACACATGAACCCATGACAGATCTGAGGCCATCATTAGTACTGAGATGGACCTCAGGGCTGGGAAGATCAATCATCCAAGTATCAATACTGCCGATACAATGTGAAGCTTTGAGTATTAACTCCAGTATCATAAGGATCAGTACAAAATGCGTCATGTTTTAGGCACACAACCAATTGTGTTGGTTCAGAGCTTGCACCACAAATATTTGTTATTTAGCATCAACCTTTTAATACAGAAATAACCAAAGCAAGAGTTCGATATTTTCAGGAAGAAAACAAAACAAAAACGGATTTACTTTCTTCCTGACAGGTGAGGTGATCAATTCTACTTCCACGTCTGTACGGAAATATAAAGATCAAGAGATCGGGTAGTTGCTCAGCCTGGCTTAGCATTAGCTAGCATGCCTCCTTCCAAAGATAACAAAATATTGCCACCATCACCTCTGAAGTTTGTTTGATCTGTATAAAAACTTAAATATAAAAATGACTGCTCCACTGAAGACTTCAGGAAGGAAAAGTCAGAAACACACAACCTGGTGTTGGAAACACTTTTGACTGTATGGATTTAAAAACAAGACATGTCAAAAAGTGAATTTTAGAGGTGCTGACAGAAGTTTAGCCTTGAGTCCGAGCCAGGTTAGCATTTCACCGTCTCCAATCTTAAATTATGCTAAGCTAACCAGCTGCCATCTTATATTTAACTATTCCTGTCAGTTCTTCATAGCAGATATTAAAAGGAAATTGATGTTATTAATGATTTATTCACTACATAAATCATGACACATTTTAAGCTTATAACTTATTTGCCTTTGCTTTTTTTCTCAACATTTACAGACCGAATTCAAGTATAGCAATACATCTACATGCAGAGAAAATGTTTAGACACTGTCTGCCTCAAGTCCAGCAAGAGTGAATAAATGCTGCTGCACTCCAGTGTCTAAAGACAGCTGTGCCATATATATTGTATTATTAATATTCTTCTTTTAACCACTTATAAATTGATTAATGCAGATATACGTAGACATGTTAATGTCTGAAAAGTGCTTTTTTTTTTTTTTGCCCATAAGATTAACCTATGCTATGACAACATCTCAAATTAACCCCTTCCCTTGAATGCATCACGATTTTATGAATGCATTCCAATTTAAACCAAAGCAAAGGTTTTAAAAAGCATTGTTTGGTTTTACACCCCATGAACCCGAGTTAGCCATGTGCCCTTGGGTGGATTTATTTGGTTGAAGCACCAATAATCTGCAGCAGGAAGAGGAAGATCTCAACAATGTCGACATAGATGGACAGCGCGGCGAACACATACTCCTCTGGACTGATGGAGTGCTTCCTGTTTCCGATCAGAAGCTGCGTGTGGTAAGCCAAGAACTACAAGACATACAAGAAACATTTAGAATAACTCTGTAAAGCGTTCTGTAAGAGGCTAATGTGTTAAGTAATACCACAAGGGCAGCAGTGAAAAAATACAGTAGAAAGCCACCGTCAACTGAAAGTGCCCAGCATTTATATAAAATACTCACCAATGTGAAGGCAATGGCTCCGATTGCGGCATAAAGCATGTGAAGCCAGAGAATCTGTAACAATAAACAGTCATTAGTGGAAACCAGAGAGGGTGTGTTGTCAGGATGGAAAAAGTTTTGCTCACAACAGCCTGAACTCACATATTTGAAGGACAACACAATGGTTGCAATAATGCCAGTCACAAATACTACAATCCCAAGGACACAGAAAAGGCCCTGGCACTTGGTGAAGTCCACCTAGAAAGAGAAACAAACATCCTTCTAATGAGACATGTGACTGCAAAAATACACAGCAGCCACTTGTAGCTGATAAGCTCTCTCACGCACACACCCACCCACACACCCACCCACCCACACACCCACACACACACACACACACACACACACACACACACACACACACACACACACACACACACACACACACACACACACACACACACACCCTACCTTTGTCTGGAAGCAGAAGACGGTGACAGCGATGCAGACGACGGCAGTGATGCCCAAAGCGAGAAACACTGCTTTTGTGTCATACATACTGAAAAACAAAGTAAAACAGCTGATGCTGAGGGAAATGGACTGGATGTTTAAATACTATGTATCAGTGGTGTCTCTACCTGATGATTGGAGTGCTAATATTCAAATGTAAATAGTCAATGAAACTGTGCATTTTAATTTTTTTTAAAATTCTTGAGCAAAATAAAATATAAAAATATCTAGATTTGTAAATTACAAAAACCATGTGGCCATTAGATGCTGCTGAATCATTGCTGTATGGACTAAACAAATGTCTTGTTTACCTGGAAACGGCTCCAGTCATGTAGGACATAGCCAGGGTCTGGAAAAATGATGTGTACATTTATGTGTGCATAAAAAAAAAAACAAAGCCGTTACATCATAAAATTTGCCAACGTTCACATTACGAGCCTAATTCTTCAATTTAGATTTTTTGCACAGATCGGATTTGGTTATCTTGACGGTTCGCATTCATAATTATAAGTGACTTGTATCTAAGCTCTAATTCTCCAAAAAAGCAGGCATGTACACATTGAGTACATCGAGTCATTAACAACATAAAACGTCATATTTGTGAGACATGGTATTCAGACTGAAAAGGACGTGCCAGTAGCCAGTGTTTGCATGACATTTAGCTCTTAAGGACGTTAAACACATCAGATGTCCATGAGCTGAATGTGAACACTCAGTATCGATGTCGCGCTGCTGGCTGATGATGACAAATCTTTTTATGTTCACACATCACTGAAAAACAGTCGGATTTATGGCACATTAAGGCAAAAATAAAAATAAAAATAAAAATTGGAATCAGGTCACTGAAGCTGGTAATGTGAACGTAGGAAAAAACCATCCTGTAGCTGAACATCTATTATTATAAGCTTCAAGACTGGACATACAAATATGCACAAAGGCGTTAGGGTTTTGAGGTCAATGAGGAGTTTATCTGGTAAAATACAGGATATAATAATAATTTAAAAAAAGTTAACAACAAGTTATCTGGCTTACAAAGATAGAGAGCAGGATGAGGTTCCAGGGGAACTTCCTCCTAAAAGAGAGTGGAACATAAAATGCAGTTTTAGGAATATTCTTTGTACAAATATTCCCTATAAGACATTGTAATGACACTCACCGGGGGCCCTTACAGCAGACCAGCACAAGGTGGGTGACGGCATACACAGCACTAAAAAAAAACAAAAAAACATTATTAAACACACATTAATTTTGATTCCTAGAAAAGCTCCTAACTTTGAAGGTAATGATGTCACCACAGAGTGAGACTTACTATGATGCCCAGCAGATAGCTGGGTTTCTCTGTACAAAATATCTGACAGGTTCGCTGTGAGAAACAGAGGCAAAGTTAAAAATGTGACACATGCACACATGAATACAAACAAGCATGCAAAATACACACTCTGGCACCTTTTACACAGCCCGTTCAAGAAGCGACTGTAGTGCTGTTATTGTGCCTCACCGGTCTACATAAAACAGTACAAAGGCGTCTGTCTGAATGCAATGAAGGCGTGATGGGGCGTCAGTTTATTCCACCTCTGTGACGCCTCGGGAGAGGTGGTGACAGTGCCGAAACAGGCGTTTGTGTGGATGGAGTGGCCCGGCGTTGCGGAATGGGTGTGACACTGCAGTAATATGTTCAGGTGTGCGACCTACCCCAGGGGATTTAACGATGGGGTAGCAACAGGAAGTCTGTTATTTGATGGCCAGAGAAGATGCCCGCTAAACTGGGGAGATGGTGAAACATATCAGCTTTTTTACGCTCGCAACACACTGAGGTGCCATTGTGACATCTTGGCTGGTACAGATTGAACGCATCAAAGGGGTCACAGACAAAAGGAAGTTCGTTTCAGCGCTGCTGCGCAACGCCTATTTGCAAGGGGGCTCAAGATTAACCTCCATGTAACAGAGAAGATAAATGATTTTATTTCACTGTTATTGCAATGTTATTCTGTTGTTTACAATCTTCTCGATGCATATACATATATAAAACGTCACACTAGACGCAGACGCTGCTGTGTTGTGCGTGACGCATCTTTTGCTCGCGGAATGACGGCATGCCGTCTAAAAATCACCCTTTTGGAGCAACGTTATGCTGCTGTTGGTTTGTTCAGTGTAAGTAAACAAAGGCGGTGTAGAGAAGGTTCTTGGTTGCGGCGCTGTTAGGCTATCTCTGTGTAAAAAGGGCTTCTGTTTACTCACACAAATGTGAACACGGCCACAATGGCTGTCGTGACAAGGAGCTGAGTTGCCAGAATCAAATACACCTGAAAAACACATGCAGACAAAAGTTAAGTTAAAAGCACTTCAGTCCATTCTAACGCAGCACAGGCCCTCATCAGTGTCTCACATATCTTCTGTCTTAAATGTAAAGGCACGCAGATTTAAACGTTTGTATGAAATGTGAAAACACAACTTTAACATATTTAAATAAATAAACTTACTGGGATTTAACCTTCAGAACTAGATTAGCTTTGCTATTCAATTCATGTGTTATCATAGCACACAACAGACGTAACCTGGGGCTAATCCTGTACGGTTTGCGCGACAAGTGTGTTTTACCTTTCTGATGAAGGCATGCCGAATGCTCATACTGTCCCAACCGCTGCCTCTGGCCGCAAACTCATCGTCTGTGTCGTCAACAGAACAAATATGAGAACAGAGCACGGAGAGCGACAGAAAACACATCATCCCTCACCAATGAAGAGTCAGGGATGAGGCGTCATACCAGAAATTCAAAGTTTGATATGATGGTTCTATATTTTGGAAAATACACTCATTCACTCTCTCGCCGAGATGAGAAGATTGATACCGCTTACGTAGCTACAGGCAGAAAACGGTTAGTTTAGCTTAGCATGAAGACTGGAGACAGGCGGAAAACAAAAATCTGCCTGGAAGCACATTCAAAACTCACAAATTAACATGTTATATCTAGTTTGTTTAATCAGAACAAATATGTGGCTTTATGCTGGTTTAGTGCCAATTAGTGTTTTTACAATTTGGGTTTTGTACATATTAAATGGACATGATACGTCTTTTAAGCTGGAGAGGTGATGGCAAGAGGATTTTAATAGCCCGAGCCAGTTTCCCCATTTTGAGTCTATATGCTAGGCTAAGCATCTCCAGCCTGTAGCTCCATATTTACTGAACAGATGTGAGCGGTATCAATGTTCTCATCGAATTCTAGGCAAGAAAATTATTGAGCAATGCTTCCTAAAAAAAAAAATATCATCTCTTTAAATAAATTCATCTAGAGTAAAATCTTTTCACCTCTAAATACTGTCACCGTTTGCCAAGGCCATTTTTCAACTTTTGCTAATTGGATTTAGCTTTTTTTTTTTTCCCAACTGGTTAACAAGTCAGTGCATTTTTTTTGCAGTCTCGGTCTTACCGCTGCTCAGAACATCTGATGGTATGGTAGGTGGCATGATAGGTGGCATGGGGGGGGGACTAGGGTAGCCGGCTCCTGGAGGACCAGCAGGGTGAGGCTGTCCTGGGTACGGGCCAACAGGAAAGCCCCCTGGTTGGCCTGGGTACAGAGGGGTATTTGGACCAGTTGGGTAGGGAGCAGAGGGCTGGGGACCACCGTAGCCTGGGAAGCCATACGCAGGGGGTGGTGGGTAGTTCCCACCTTGAGGTGCATACAGCGGGCCTCCGGCGTCGTCGTACCCTGGAGGGTAGTCTGACCTGGACATTTCACCTGTGAAGAGGGCAGTTGGAGAAAATATAGTCAGCATGTGTTTCACATTTCTATGAAACGACCAAGAGAGTGAACAGTAGAGAACAAACAATGAGAACAGATACATTTCCATCACTAATGCTCTCCACTGATTAGGATCATCACCCTCATTAAATTCTAGCTGACAACTGAATGTTGTCTCCTGTTCATTTTATCTCACCATTATATTATATGTCCAATCACGGTTTAATACTACAAGACCACCTTATGACTGGGCTGTTGCTATCTGTTCAGTGAATGGGTGGGGTGTTGGATCAGTGGATGTTTTTTTTTTAGATTTGAGGAATTAGCAGTTCATCGCTAACTTTTTGCTACAAATTCAACAAATTGCCTCCAGACAAGACATCAATCACATAGTCTCCTCAAACCCGTGTTTGAGAAGGTAAAAATCGCCAGCTCTACAGTTTCCCTCGGCTCTTCAGGGCATTTTCAGTTTTTGTTTTACAGCCTGCAACATTACTGTTTTGGATTAGTCTTACAGAACACAGCTGTTTTCAGTAAAAAAACAAAAACAAAACACACACACAAAAAAAACAGATGCACGCAATCTGCTCAGAACTATGCAGCAGACAAAGTTAGTTATCATCTAAATATCCAAACGTGTCCCTTAGAAGAGTCCAAAACTGACACAATAAGGAAAGTGAATGCTGGCCAGACACATGACTGCAAATGAATACTAACGCTGCCCCACATCTGCTCGATGTGTAAATGGGCTCTTGTGTTGCTGCTGGTCTGAGTTTGTACGTGCAAATATTTATCCAACGGTTAGATTTGGCTGTGTAACAGTCACATTTGGAGTTTCATCGCGGTAATATGGCTCTGCTTATCAATGTGGTTCCCAAAAACAGGCTCAAGAATAACCACATGCATCTCTAGGGGAAATTTCTAATAATACACACACACACACACACACACACACACACACACACACACACACACACACACACACACACACACACACACACACACACACACACACACGTTGTCACATATGGCCCAACTATTCCATGTTCCAGCAGCCACTTGTAGCTGATAAGCACACACACACACACACACACACACACACACACACACACACACACACACACACACACACACACACACACACACACACACACACACACGGCCCAACTATTCCATGTTCCAACAGCCACTTGTAGCTGATAAGCACACACACACACACACACACACACACACACACACACACACACACACACACACACACACACACACACACACACACACACAACGTTGTCACATATGGCCCAACTATTCCACGTTCCAGCAACGAATATTAAAGAAGTTGTGGTACTTTTGCAGGACACTTTATCAACAAAATAAGACACTAATTTAGGTTTGAAAGATGTTTCTTTCAAAATAGATTTACATGCTTAACTCGCACAACTTACGTAATCAGGAAATAGAGACACATAATTAATGAGAGTTTCCTATACAATAGGAACTAGAATGGCGCTCAGTAGCTTGTGCATATCTCCGCCAAGGACAAACAAGCCAACAAATGTCTGTTTGGCAAGCTTGACTTGGCCTCACCCCTCCACAAAGTGGAAATCAGTCCAGTAGTTTTTGCGTTGCAACGTTGAATTATTAAGTTATGAACAATTCCTGAATCCAGATTTACTCCAAAATTAATGGATTCCTTTTGTTCAAACCTTCTACTAAATTTCATGAATGTCTCACAAGTAGTTTTTGTGTAATCCTGCCAACAGACAAACAAACAAACCAACAAACAGTTGTAGGAGAAACCATAACCTCTTTGGCAGAGGTAGCTGAACCCCCAAATCAATAAAAGACTGACCTGTGTTTCTGAGCAGATTCCTTTTGGTTCAATTATTTAGAAAATTCCAAATGTCCTCTGAGCTCCATTTTCACTGGGGCTTTCAGGGGAATACACAGAGTAAAGGAATTTAGAAGCTGGCCCCACCTCAAGCTGCCATTACATCACATCCCAAGCAACACCAAGCAACAGGACAGAAAGCACTGAATGGAAAAAAGTGCTTCAGAGCATCTGCAGTCAAACAGCCACACAACAGGCCACGGAGCTGATCGCTGTGTTGGTCATTGAGATGCAGTCAACAGACCAGAGGGTTAAAGGAGCCTGTGTGTTTGAATAAGGGGTGTGACTTTTCACAAGAAACGTAAACATCTAGAATCTGTCACAACGGTTAGCAGGGGAAGACTATGTTAAAGCTGGTTGCTTGTGTAGCTTTGTCCATGTCTGGGTATTACAGTATATTCCATCATCATTACCACCAAAGCCAAATATCTCTGAACGCGTCACTGGCAGACAAAGACATGAAACATACGTCATGTGAAGCAGGTCAGGTGAGGCGCTGGATGGAACAAAAAAGAGAGCATGAACCGGTTTGTCAAACCTCTAATTTTCACTTTGTGTTTGATTCAACTTGGCAATATCTGAGGTTGTTGTTAGCTAAATACCCCTTGAAGTGTCCTTTACTTAACATTTAACAGTGCAGGCTTGCTGTTACTAATACAAACTGTAGTTGGCATATGTCATCATGACTTCACACTTTTTTTCCCCCAAACCATCTAATTATCCTGTGTGACATTCTACTAAAAACTAACCATAAAATTACAAGCAGCGTGAAAATATCCTATATATATATATATATATATATATATATATATATATATATATATATATATAATATATCATTTATTGTTATTTTGTCATCCACAGTTTAGTGAGGGCATCTTTTTTTTAATTACGTGAAATAGGTCCAGCCCCCATCACGACCCCAGTAATTTTCATACAGTCCTTTACTGAAGGTCAGAGCTTGTGTCAACTGAATGAATGAACCAGGAGGAATATGACCATCACTGCACAACAAGTCCTTACAGGTATAAGTAGAAAGTACTCATAGAGCACATACCTCCCCCTACACGACTGTCACCAATCCATTGTTGCATCATTACACCCAAGACATACCACAGGCTATGTGATGTCACCATGACGACAATGCTTTACACCCATCTGCCACATGGTCAGTTGAGTAATACCACATAATTCCCTGACCCTGGGATCCTTCCCCTAACATTTGGAATCATGTGCTTATCGCCAGTAATATGTTTTCACCACGTCCGTTTGTTTGTTGGTTCGTAGCGGCATTACGCAAAAACTACAGAACGGCTTTCAACGTAAGTGGGAGGGAGGATGGGTCTTGGGCCAGAACAGAAACCATTATATCATGGTGCGGATCCAGTGAAAAAAAATTTTTTCACGTTCTTTTACATTGCAAGATTGTCAGGAATGAATGCATGGATCTTGATGATGGAAGCCATGAGTCAGTGTAATTTGGAGCTGATTCAAATTAACATTGGGTCCTTTATTATTTACATGGATGATATGGAAATAAGCCTCAGTAGTATTACTGGTTGCACCAATGCTTCTATGACAAGTCAAAACGTCTGTCCTAATTTAAGGTCTATTCCTCTGACCAATGCAGTAAAAGTAAAAAAATAAAAAATAAAATAAAAATAGTAAATAACAACCTAGAATACAAAATTAAACAAAATGCTTTCAGTAACAATATTTGTGCAGCTCAAAATGTGCATCATAACAGTTTTGGACCAATGTTTAAAGTCAACAGTCAGTCGTGTTCAGAAGTCTTCATCAGTTTAACCACAGATAATATAATTAATCTATGAAGTTTACTAGACAGAAAACAGGGAAGGCCACTGTTACATGTGTCCCGTCAGGAGAGGCAAACCATGCAAATGTTTGGGGCCCCCTAAAAAAATTGGGAAAGCGGGCCCCCAAGTAGCCATTCATATTGACACATTTTGCAATGACAAACGCTCTTAAATCTCCCATGAAGGTACTACATACAGTCAGTATATACAGTCTAATAAACCAAACGGAGGAAGATGAACAACACCAGGATAGCGGTATGTGGATATAGTAATAACACCTAAAGACACCATGATTAGACTGACTTTACTTTATAAACTCTGAGCAGGCTAATGTTACTTCTAATGTCAGCTAGGTTGTAGGTAATGTAAATTCTTAGTTCATGTCATTAATCATACTATTCTGATGAGTCACAGCTTGCGGTGGTGGTCTTTTAAAAAAACACTTGTTTTGTAATCAGTGTTATTTGCTATGAAAAAGCAAGGCACAAATAAGATCAGGCATTGTTATATGCAGGCTACTAGCAAACATCTACATATGGTATTGATAGCGAGCTAGCTAGATAGCGTTAGCTAACTATCCAGGTAGCTCACTAAGTCTAGCTAAAGAACGAAATGTGTTTAAAATTAACTCGTGATTCATTTGTTATGTGTTAATTTGACATCTGGGTACATATTGTTTGTATACACTTATGATAAATATTAATGGTGGGAGGGCATGATGGGCTTCTTTGCCTGGGGCCCCTCAGAGTCTATGATCGCCAATGGCTACGGCTCCAAACATGCGGCTAACATGTCCAGAGCGCCCAGTCTGCACCCACTCCACCCAGTTCAGAGGACCAGCTCACAAAAAACCTTTTCAGGTGTGAGGAAAAACACGGCTTTTCCGCTATGAATAGTGTTCGGGCACAGAATACAAGGTTAGACCACTTGATGGACGGTAACCAACGCATAGAACACAACAGTTAGCCGCTAAGAAAACATGAAAATATCTCCACTTACCAAGTGAAAGGAGCCAACGTTGGACACAAGCTGGTCGCGTTCACTTCCAGCGACAAAATGAGGAAACTGGGAGGCTTGTCGGAGTCAGACACACCCTCCCTGCTTACAAATAACTCTGAGGAGCTGCGGGTTAATATGAAGTCTTTCTGATCTCAGGTCAGCCCTGCTGTATTTGGAACAGCTGTAGACAGATGTGTAGCAGCACCGAAGCGCATTTCCTGGAAGTGAAGAGCAGGGTGGAGTCCAGAGGAATCTCTCTCCCTCTCTTTCGCTCTCTCTCTCTCTCTCTCACACACACACAAACACACACCATGTGCGCGCGCCGCGCGTCCGTGTGGTCAGACAGGTTAAAGCTGACTCATTTTTTTTAAACACAGACTTCTCATTTTACTGAATACACTTTTTTATTACCACAAGTGGTTTAAGAGGCACTCAAATCCTACACCTCCTTTTTGATTGCCCATGTTTGTTTGTCTGCAAAATATCTCCAAATGTTGGCGACAGACTTTGATTACATTTTGCGTAGCGGTGGATCAGGGTAGGGATGCGGATTCTGGATAACTATTTCTCTTCCTTCAACATTTTTTTCCAAACATCCATCCCCTCCCTACCCATGCATAAAACTGACTGCAGGAATTGTGGACATACACATAAACACACATACTGTGACACTGTCAGAAACTATTACCAGGCCTCATCCTCTGTAAATATAAATTTAACAGCGCCTTTTATTGTTCAAGTACTCAGTGTCAGTGTCACTCAGTACACAGGTGTCACTTTTAAAACGAGTGCTGCTGCTTTTTAAAGGTATGTAGGAGATGCCATGCAAAGTTTCATTGTACCTGAGTATAGTGCGAATAAAGTTGATTTTGATTCTGCCTCCATGTAACTGCAAATATACACAAAAACACTATTTTTAAGGTTTTCCTTTAAATGGCATTATCCTTGAATAACAATGCTGAGATTATAAATTATTAGAAACTCTGTACATCTACTTCATTGTGTTGTGCAAGTTTAAAAAGGTGGAAGGAGGGTTTGTGAAAAAAATCTGACATTCATCACTCACTTAGGTGCAACTGGTTTGCTGTGTCAGAAAGAAACTTTCCAAATGATGTTTTACTGTTTGTTTTTTTCTAAATCCCATGAGAATGATGACAAACATTTCAAAAAGTCAATTTCTCCAAACAGCGACTTAAACATTTTTATTTGCCATGATACTTTTTGTTCACAGGATCAAGAGACGTCGTCTTATTGAGGTCAAAGACCTGACATTCAAATTCATTCAACCAGCTGTATAATACAGAGAGATTAAAAACACACACATACACAACCATCACAAATTGTAAACAAGTGTGGTATATTTGTGCCTGGGAATCTGGCACATTTCCAGCATTGCACTTTGGTCCCCGTCAGGTCACACACATTTGAGGACAAGCTTCTTGGTGAGAGTGTACTTGGGCTCTGGCATTTGTTTGTAGCTTAAATATTCTCCTTTGCTGACCTCCCTGTTCACACGCGTCAGGACTGTGAGTATGTCATCGTTGTCCGAGCTGCACAAAAAAAACATCGGGAACATATTACAAATTATAAATCCAGCCTAACTGAGTCGGTGAGAAGTTCTAAATGTTGGTTTCGATACATTGTGGGTAAAATGCCCAGCCTTATAGCGAGGTTTGCTGAGCGCTAAAGTCAGCATCTCAAAGTCACAAAACAGTCTCTCTTTTAACCTAGCTAGATCACAGAAGCTTAATACAATTTATAAAACTTCTCCTTGTATTTTAACATTTATTAACAAAGATTTGATTGATATTTATTTCTATTAGCAGGGGAACTTGATTATATTCTTTGAGAGCATATATCTAGTCATGGAAAATGAGATGCTTGCAAGATCTCCTTATATACCAAAGAGCAAAAAAAGTTGTAACACGACAAGTTTGAGTTCATTTGTTTTACTCGAAAATGTGACTATTTGCACATGGGCACACTGCGAAGCAGATGCTGAAGTGCGATATTGTGTAGCCCTACTCTGAGCCACGTTTCTCAGTTTCATTGTTAGCTTAGGCTGTCTTTACACCACATGGTTCAAAGTGACCCAAATCCGATTTTTTTTCCTCCCATGTGGCTCAGATCGGATATGAATCATGAACGTGTGTAAGCAGGAAAGAAGCACACGGAATTGGATATTCTCAGATTGGAATCAGGCCTCATTCATATGTGGAAATGAATCGGATATGAATCGGATATGTGCATGTGCGTCTGTCATCTGAGCGGACAGATCGGATACTCCCTGTCAATGCAAGTCATACGTCACTGAAAATGTGACGGTGGACACAGACAGAGCCATCCATGTGCAAAGGTCTCTCTTTTTTTTTCTTTCTTTTTTGTGCACCTCTAAAAAAAAGATAACCCCTGTAGATTACGTAATGAAGATTTGATTATATAACATCCACACTATGCGAAATCATTTCATCGTAATACAGTGCTCATCCTCTATGACAGAGGCCGTGGTTGGCCAAAGCTTTTTCTAATGGTAGCGACTGAAAAAACCCCAAACACAAGCATCATCTTAAAGCCAAGCATCTCTCACCTTTGTGCAGACCTCATCAGCTGCATGCACAGCTCCTGGATGTAGATAGAGCCTGTGGAAGTGCTTCGAAATGACTTGCATTCTGGTACGGTGGCCATGCCCACCAGGAAGTCAGCATGTGAAGGCACCGTCTCTCCGTTCACACGCCCTGCGTCTGCCTCGAGGCGGGCCCCCTTGTCCCCCTCCTCCTGTCTTGGCTTCGGGGGAACCGGCATGGATCCCCTCTGGTAGCCGCTTCCCTGACACGCTTGTATGAAGAACAGTTTGGGCTTTCCTGCCAGGGTGGGAGCTTGCCCGCTCGTGAAGGACTGTGTCAGTTCTTGCAAGGACACCTCCTGCTCATCAGTCCCAAAGACACATCCTTTCTCTCCATGTGAAAGGACACATACCACCTGAGATCAGAGGCAGACACATTTTTAACTTCTTCAACTTAACTTTAACACTTCTGACAGCCTGCAATCAGACACAAAAGCATTTTATACTGCTCATCACTGCTCCTCCTATGGCAGGGTAGTGTTTTTTATTTTAGACTTTTCACACCTTCTCAGGCTTTTTTTTTTATTTTGGAGGAAATGCATCACAATGCATTTGAAGACTTCTCAATACTTGCAGATAAGCTGCATAGCCCAGTAGCTGGCTAACTTAGCTTAGCATGAAGACTGGAAACAGAGGGAAAAGTCACTTAAATACATGTAATACTGCTGAACCACCATTCTGATATTATTCTGTGGTCTTTATTTTGAAAGGTTACACCACCAACTACTCCCTTGGTATACAGACTACAGCGTTTTCAGTGTACGGGGATGGCTTCAGAAACGATGCCGTGTGAACGCAGAAGGTTTTAAAAATGCAAAGAAAAATCTGGTGCAAACGGGGCCTGATTTTACAGCTCTGAAGGTGAGTGATTCTGCTCACCAAGGCATCGTCATTCATAAAATTCCTTTTGCCCAGCTTTTTTATTTCACGTCGCATGTCTTCTGCAGTCAAGTTGTTCTTCACCACCACAGTGAAGCCAAGGTTGGTGAAGACTGTCCGCAGAGTCCCTGTGTCAAATAAACAAGAGACAAATTGAAGCGTACTGGTGTTTCATTTTGCATCATATCATATTTGATTAGTATTAGCTCTGAGTATCCTCAACACTGACTGGTGCTAGGAAAGTAATACAGTACATAAACAAATCAGAGGATACATACTCTCATCCTGCTGAGTCCCTGCTCGATTCTTTAGCTCTGTTCCCAGGAATTTCTCATTGTTGAAGACCACACATATCCCACGGGGGTTATGAACCAGGGCGTAGTACTCTTTCTAAAAGGTCACAAGCACACCCACAGACATAAATCATAAACATTAACGTTCTGATAAATGAATGGATGGATGGAAGAGAGGCATGTGGGTTTGTGTGGATGTGGATGTTACCTGGTCAAAAGGAGAGGGGGACGTGGTGCTTGACTGTGCATCTGAGCAAACAGTGTGTGCAACTTCTGAAGAAAAAAAGACAGATTAAACTTACATCCCTTGTATGTGTGTGATATTAGCATAATAAAGAGTGGATATCAATAGCAGTAACCTAGTTATCAGGGGTGATTTCATTCAAATGAATGGGAAGTCAGTATTAATCCAGTGGAGAAAAAAAAAGAAGAGACATAAGATAAGATAAGATATCCCTTTATTAGTCCCACAGTGGGGAAATTCACAATCCAATTTTATTGTTGGATATAATTATTATTATTATTATTATACATACCAATGGATTGAGTTTCAGATATAGACAGAGAGGCTGGTGTCAACTGAGAAGTGTTGTTGACCCTCTGTGGAAAGAAAACAGAGTCCCGATCCTCACCAAACTGCTTCATCATAGGATTTAATGTACATAAACACACCCTGACACACATACACACACACACATACCTGGTAATCCATGCTAACATGAGATGGTAATGTAGTTTGATGTTGCTGCGTAATCCCTGAAAAGAGTACAATCATTTGATATATATATATATATATGTGCTTGTAAGTTTAAAGGTGTCTCATACCTTGCATGTAGTGCTGTACAGTCCCTGCCAGCTGTTGATCCAGCTCCAGCAGTACTGCATACAGCTCATCCAGATTTGAATTCGAAAGTAAACCAGTCTTTTCCATTTTGGCAAACACGTCCAGGGCTGTCTGTAATCAACAGAGAAGACTTGTCATGTCTGCACTGAACACCCAGAGAGCACTTTGGATGCAGTTATAGAGGTCTGGGAAGTGTTTTATCCTTTGAGAGCCCAGTATTCATGTTTAATGAATGTATGCAAATAGTAGATACAACAGAGTGAGATCAACATTTTTATGGCAAAAATAGCATTGGCTAATTAGCCATCACACTGACTTTGCATAGCAAATGGTGTTAATATCTATGTATGTGGAGTAGGTCAAGACATGGGGGTTCCGACATCAATCGAGTGGCTTAAACTTCATATGGAACAGAAGTCATAATCAAGTTACACTGCTTAATTAATATTTGGAAATATATAAATACGATATCCTTCAGCCTTACTCTGAGAATCCATCATGAGACTAGAAGGACACTCAGTAGAGTTCATACCAGCGCCAAGGCCTAACAGTCCCTTGTAATTCAATCAAACACGATTCCAAATTCCCATTATTTACCTAACCTTATTAAGTTATCTATATGGCTGACCATAGCCACAATGTATTGGGGTCTGTACCTACACTCAAACATTCACTGCTTCAATCTTTAGCACATTTCTCATTCTTTCATCAAGTTTCATTAAAAGCCGTCAAGCAGTTTATGTGCAATAACATTTTTTTTAAAAAGATCCAAAAAGCCTTATCATGCAATGTTGAAAAAAAGGTGAAAAAAACCAAACCAAAAACGACACATGGATCCGCCCCGTTATCCAGATCCACACCAAATTTAAAGAGGTGCTTCCCTGCTTACATGCTCAACCTTCCCACTAAGTTTCATCAAAATCCATCATGCAGTTGTTGTGAAATCCTGCTAACAGACAGACAAACAAACCTAAACTGGTGAAAACATAACTGTTGTGTGATATAAACCTGGCAAAACCTTAAAGTTTTTAATTTTCAAATATGAAAGAGAGACATTCACATTTGAACATGTTGAGAACAGCTTCTTGATAAAAAAACTAAAAAAACAAATTAACACTGCACTTAAATGTCATGGTCCTGTTTGTTATGAATTTTAGTTAGCGTTCTGTGGTTAACAGAAAAAAGTACAATAAGTTTGATATGATTGTTACAGGGAAAAGAGAAAAACAGACTTTTTATGAAAAAGTAAAATAGTGATGACTACATGGAATCATTTCTGTTATAACTGAGGGTGTGGCAAACTGGTTGGGTGTGCTCTCACATTGCATGACTCAATCTGTCCTCGGCCCAGCTTGCTGCTCAAAAGAAACTTCATCTTATCGAGATTTTCCTGAGTCATGTCCACATATATTTGATAGAGCATCACCCTGGAAAAAATAATGAGTGAGGGGGACAAAAATACTTTGTCAAAGGAATAAAACTGTATTGTAATCCAGCAATACTGTTATCTTTTACAGTCAATATAAATCGTGTTTTTACCTGTAGCATGACAGGACGGGACTTGCGTCGGTTTCTTCTGAAGGCTTGCTGTCTGTCTCCAGAAGGCTGAGGAGATCTGCTCGACAGAGAGTGTGGAGCAGCTCAGAAAGGAACAAATGGTTGTCCAGCAGACCTCTTTCTTCTAGTCTCAAGAACAGCCTTCTTGCATCCACGATCTGTATGAAAGAGAGACATTTTGTCTACAGAACACATCTCCTTCAATAGCTCCTTGAACACAGCCTGTTCAAGGCGGGACTGTTGCCCCTTTAATGCACTTCACCGTTCTGTATAGATGTTACAAAGCCATAATGGGGGTAACTGTTTTGCTTCTGAACCTATAGTGGAGGTAGTAACAGCGCAGAATCGACAAACCCTGACTTGGAGACAAAAACTCAACTATCCTGAGTTACTGATCGATGGGACATTTTTTTTCTCCGACATGGGGTCCAAAGGCAACAGTATGAGGTGCGTGATGCTCACCCCCTCCAGGCGTTTCCTGTTGACAACATCACTACACAAGAAGCAGAGAGCGGACACCTCCGAGGAGCCCAGCTCCTCATCTATGCGAGACAGCATCAGCCTGTCCATCACAGACCCACTCCAACCAGTGTAGGCCCGGTGTTCAGCTCACTGGCCTCTGTGGGTCGGTGCTATCAGAGGCAGCAACAACAGAGAAAAGCAGGAGATAAAAAAGGTAAAGCACAGTACAATAAATTAATATTTGACACCAAATACCATTTCTATCCTTGGTGTGGCTGAATATAATATAGATATTTGTATTATAAATATTTATTGGCCTGTTATTATTTTTCATGATATTGGCAAAATGTTAATAAAAGGCCCTATTTCACTATGACAAAGAAAGAGAAAGAGTGATCCAGAATCTGCATCCCTGCCCAGATCTACCTCTTCCTTGGCTGAAGATTCACCACAACGCAAAATCCAATCAAAATCTGTTGACAACTTTTCGAGATGTCTTGCAGACAAACAAACAACCAAACATGGGTTATCACATAACCTCCTCTCAGTAGAGGCAATAAACATATAAATAAATACAGGAAGATCACTGTATGTATATATATATATATATATATATATATATATATATATACACGTGTATATATATATATATATATACATATATATATATATATTGTTAAAGTATTTTAAAACTCCCCATGGCCTGGCCCCAGGTTATAAAGAAAAACTTCATCTCCTCACCAACCTGTGTGCCGTGGTAAATATTAAATGATTAACATACAATCGTGTGGTATAGTGATACTATATATCACTTTTTTTATATTATGTATAATATTACATATTTTCTCATGATTTTTCTTGTTTAAACTTTTCTATAACATCCAAATGACATTTACTGTTAAACCCTCTACAGATTCTGTTTTGTTAATGACGACGTGCTAAAATTCACGATAGTCCTCTGTATGACGTCACGGAAAACACCTTCAACCAGCCCCTCTTGTTTGTTTGACTTCCCCATGAAAATAAAAGTTTTAAAAGTTTTAACTCCAGACGGCACCACAAAAGTATAATAGCGTCAAATCACTTTAAGACATATTAAAGTCAACTTTTTGACATTTAGGTTACTCCATAGAGTTCAGGGTAGAGGCTTACCAACGTCAGCTCACGTCCAAGAAGATAAAAGACGTCTTCCTTATTGACAGCGACGAATTTTCAAATCAAGTTGTTGTTCTAGATTCTTTAATTAGTATGCCACTTATTCTCTCAGCCAAATAACGATATATATGCGATAATATTAGCGACTTTCTGAAGCGACGCAGTCCTAGCTGTTATCACTTTCGTGGGAAATGACCGCCTGAGTTTTAAGACTTATGGCTGCTGTAACCTTCAAAATAAAATCCGTGTTTGTGAAGACGCAGGGGGATTTGAGTAATTCTCATTTTTGATTTGCCTCCATTAGGTTGTAAAAGACCGGTCTGCCCTACAGCTCCATGTTTACGTATTTCACGTTTACGTAAGGTTGTAATACCTCTTTCATCATCATCTTTCATTAAAAAAAAAAAGTACACTTTTAGTTTGAAGTTAAATCTGGTCCCTTGACAGGAAGTTAAACATTACTCATACATACTGTATCTTTGGTTTGCCGAAACGTGACAAAATGAAACCACTAACACTGTTTGAAACAAACAACTTTATTGAGATCACTAAAGACCACATAGCTTAAGTGAGTTCTGAGTTTAGAAAGGTGTTGTTCTTCAACATGTCTCCTTTTAAACAACTAATCATCTGTCACTCAGGAAAACAGACCAATCCAAATGCTATCTTGAAGTGTAATCTCCAGTTAAATTCAATAGCAACTACACAAAGTTTAAAAGCTGCTTTGAGCATGTGCCCCACGGGTGTGTTTTCACAACGAGGGGACTTTCAGGCTTGGTTTTGGAGGACGGTGTGAGGCAAATGAGACGAAGTACTCTCTGGCAAACTGATAGACATCATCTGGTTTCCTCAGCAGCAAGAACTGCAAGAAGTCAGATATGATGGCACGGATCTCTGGGTGCTGTCTCAAGTAAGAGGCATGGTCTGCCTTCAGCTCCTCCTGTCCCAAAGAGACACAAACATAAATTCATTTTGTGCTCTGTTCAAAGTTTTTATGGGTCGGAGGGGATTTGAGGTCAGTCAGGTACAGTCATTTTGTATAAATACGTCAAATATTATATTATAATAATAGGCCATCATTTGAGAACACAATTGGTTACCTTTCTGTCCAAGAAATTGGAGTGCATCTCCATGTCTTCTCTCCAAATCAAGGGGATCTTCTCTAAACCTAACATGTACACACACAGACCCACAAACACATACACACATACACACACACACACACACACACACACACACACACACACACACACACACACACACACACACACACACACATTAAAACAACAAAAGTAACTCTGCTTCCTTTGCGAAAGTTTTTATGTGTGAAAGAATGGTTACCTTTTTCTGCCTGTGATGGCAGCTGCAGCAGTCTCATGATGACAGGTGATCCTACCTGCACTCTGCTGGCCAAGTGCCTGATCAGAGAACATAAAAATGTATTTATTAAGTAATATCATTAACAGAGATCTAAAAATGGGGGGCTCAGTGATTTTAATTAGCCTATTATAGGAGCTATTCCCGTCCATGGCCCTTTGCCGCATGTCTTCCCTCTCACTCTTTTTCCCAAATTTCCTGTCATATCTTTGACTGTCCTGTCAAATAAAGGCTAAAATGCCCCCCCAAAAAAGGCCTATTATAATTTTTCATGATATAGAATCTATCAATCTATCTCCCAGTGTTGACAAAAGTGGAAAATGATCAACTCTTCCTTGGTACATGATTCACTACCACACTAAAACCTACAATTTTAATTTGATTAATCATGCAGCCCTAAATGCTGGTTTAGTCCTTTAAGGAATAAACATTTAAAGAATTGCAAAAATACACAATCAACGATGGTACCCTGTTTGAGTGTCGCACAGTGAGACTGTCAATCAAGTGTAAGAACCTCAAGAGGTGTAGCCACTGAACTTACCCATCAACCAGGAAGTAGCACTGCCAGGTGGTGGGGCTGTCCACAGTGTGAACAATCCTCTCCACCCCAAATACCTCCACAGTCTCACTCCCAATCTCCAGCTGCTTCAGACCCAGCTCGCTCTGACAGCAGAGAATCAAATAATTAGAGTTCAGTTATTGTAAGGGATGGACAAGAGGTCCATTTACCCATTTTCTATCACCACTTATCCTTTGCAGAGTTGCAGGGGGGCTGGAGGCTCATCACAGGGCGAAAACTAAAAGAGACAAACAACTTGTGCTTTTACCTCATACCAAGGAGCGATTTAGAGTCAATAATTAACCTAGAATGTATGTTTCTGGACTGTATCAGGAAGCCAGAGCACGTAGAGGAAATCCTTGCAGACACGGGGCGAACGTGCAAGCTCCACACCATAAGGTCTAGATTCAATCTGAGAACCTTCTTTCTGTGAAGCGCCAATGCTAAACACTTCACCACTGTGCCACCTGGCAAGAGGTCATACTGGCATAATCACTTACAAAAGTGGTGTGGATGATGTGTAGTCCCGGGTCAAAGGAGATGAAGGTCATTTGTTCTGGTAAATTCTTCCTGAGAGCTATCAGGCGCATCAGAAGCAGGTTCGAACCCTCAGTTACCAGCCCTCTTAAGACAGACATGGGATAAGAGATGCTCTCCTCCGTCACATCCTGTACATGCAAAAATGGAATCAGGTTTATCTTGATAAATATCTCCATGAAAGATTATATATAGAATGTGGTGTAACACTGACGGTAAAAAACAGAAAAAAACACATGGTGTGACATAATGCAGACTCTAGTGTTTATTCTCCCACCTCTCCTACAGTGGTAACTTTATCGATCATCATCCGCCCTTCACGCTGCACCATGTGACATCTCGTGTCCAAACTGTGGCTCTCAAGCTGAGAGGGGATTCAAACATATTTGAAGGCATGAAAAGCAGAAAGAAGTGGCAAAAGGTGGAATGTTTTCACTTAGTGTAACAGCTGATTCATGTGTGCTGAAATGAGACAGAAGAGCAAGCTTGCAATGACTCACCTTGAAATATTCATGGTAATCTTGCTCCAACACCTCCAGATCTGTGGTTAGGTAGGCTTAAATACACAACGGACATGGAGATACTGAATCTGCATGTGGACAAAACATGGGGGATGAATGTCTTTGCAAATTCTGCTTCTCCCTCACCTGTCACTGTGGTTCCACAGGGGGAGTCATCTATGGCTCCCTGACTCTGAGCATGCAGCAGCATACAGGGCTGCTGGCCTCTATGGGCAAACTCCACCGACACAGTGAACTTCCCCAGGTCTCGGCCGCCCTCTGACACAGTCACCAGAGAGTCTGCAAACACACTCTTCTGCAGCTCCGCAGGCTCTGAGTGCAGAAGGAGAGACTTACGTTTCCACGTGAAACACAATGCAGTTTCATAATGCTCATTTCTATGCTCCATCCTCTTGCTCAACGCGCATTATTAAATATAAAAAAACACCAATTCTGTGTCAGGTGCAACTCGGGATGTGCCAAAATCAGGTGGTGCGAAGTATTGAGCGTGCGCACTTTCTGGTAGATTAGAAAATATGAGAACTCACCAATGCTGGACATAAATTTGATAGCTTCGTCAGATGCTTTCAACTCCTCTACATCGTCGAGTCCTCCTATCCCGGTTAAAGCACCGGCAGGAGTCTCGTCGTTCGGCAGGGCTTCCATTACCGCTGCTTGTATTTAATAGCGGATACTCCCGGTAATGAAATACGTGCCTACGTAGTTATAGCAGCTTTAAATCAAAGAGACAGAAAGGTTGTTTTTGACATTTTTCCGGTTGGCGGGCCTTAAATATACTTCTATCTTTAGCTTCTTCTCCAATACGGAAAAAGAGACGATCGAATCTGACGTTGTCATGGCAACGACGCAACAGTACCGTAAAGACTGTTGTACACAGCCGAATCTGGAGGGAAGCCAGTTTCCACATGTCCACATAAATAAATCATATTCACTGATTTTATTCTACATATTGAAGGGAAGGGAAATAAGGACAACATTCGGCTCACATTCATAATAAATGGATTTTATGGTCAGCAGGGGTTCCTGGACTCATTGTACTGAGGCACCTGCCCCAACACAGTCTGAAATTCAAGTTTTAAAAACCACATATATTTGACAGTGGATTCATTTAGGTCGATAATACCAGAAAATAATGTTGTTGTTTTTTTAAACACAAAGTCAAAGCACCATACATTCGCAGCGAAACAAGAATCAAGATTAATATATGATAAAATGACAGGACCAAAGACATTTTTTAAATACTGATGATTTAATTTTGGTGATAACACAAGCTAGCTAATATAGCTCACCTATTTGAAGGTGAGCTATATTAGGATACAACAAGTTTTTTTTTGTTTTTTTTTGACCGTGTATTACTTGTTTGCACCCTTAATAAATATGACAGCTTTGACCGGGAAGCAAAGTGGGAGTTGGCTTTGAGGGTGTTAATCAATAATGGAGACACGCTAGCGTCTGTACACAAAGTAAAGGACATTCAATTCTACATTCACATGCTCCGGTTTTATCACCCCATTGGTTTCGCCGTCCCATGTGCAAGCTTTACTTGAGGCTAGAGAAGGATGAGGCGAGGACATTGGAGGGGAAAAAGTTCGATGCGTTGTCGTCACTTAGTGAAAGGGAGAGTTCATTGTTAGCTAAAGAAACCGGTTGAATCGAAAATTCAGAGAAGCTGCGTTTATGCATTGCAAGTAACATAATTTAACCAGACGAAACAGCCGAATTCGACATGTCCCTGGTGGTCTAGTGGTTAGGATTCGGCGCTCTCACCGCCGCGGCCCGGGTTCGATTCCCGGTCAGGGAACATGTTTTTTAAAATCTTTAGTATAAATGGTCATGCAAGCAAAGTGTATTTGATCGGAACTTGTTGATGGACAAGTTTGTTGATTCACAAGTTATTTGAGTTTCATGACCAAAAACAGTCAAAGTGCTACATTTGTGTGCATCTTGCTGTCATACTGATTTACTTTTATATAGGGTAAAGTGGGATTAGAGTACCAGCAAGAGCCAGACTAGGGCCAGTAAAAATATGTAATTCAATGAATTATAATACCCCTAACCATGACTCTAAACCCTAAGTCTAAAAGTAGCTAAATTTAATTACATTACTAAATACATTAAAAATTGGAAGAAAAAAAACATTGTAACCATTACACCATTAAAATTGACAAAAATCAACCAACAAGAACAACATTTTGTATTATGTCGTCAATATTCAAATATTCGATGCCTTCAAAAATTGCTTTCAAAATGTCTTTCAAGGGTTTTGCCATGTGTCCTCTACCAATGTGATCTCCTCCACAGGCTCAGCTGATGGGGCAGGATGGAAGAACTGGAGACACAAAACATAAAAAAAAACCTTTAGTTTGGCACCAGTTGTACACAAGTGCTTGCTGTAGTAACGATAATGTACACGTGTAATATGGGCTTGCACTTACTTACATTGAAAGTGTAATTTTCTTCCAGGAAATACATGTACTTTGGTGGAGGGCAAGGAATTGGAGGAAATAAAACCTTAGACACTCTGAAACACACACACACACACACACACACACACACACACACACACACACACACACACACACACACACACATTTTAAAACCAATTTGCTGCCATTTGCATTGTATAAAATAATATTGTGTGTTTTTGTAATAGAACAAATAGTGAAAGAAGAAGAGAAGTGCATCTTTTCCTTATCTTCTTTTGTATTTTCTTTCATTTTGTGTTTTTCCTCTTTGGCTGTTTTAGACCTCACACACATGAGTTTCTGTCTGCACCTCAAGGAGGTTTAGGGTGGATGTTTTGGGTGAATCATCAGAGAAAAGACTCTACCACCACCGGTAAACTCCTCTCACTCCTCTCCTTTATGTTTTATCACTTTACTTCACAGCTTCTGCTGGGATTACTTTTAAAAGACAGGACAGACTTTACGTTTTTAGTTTAGCAACATCTGACAGAGGCAGAAGAGAGCGAGCAAGTCTGCGAGGAGCTGTGTGTATATGCATGAAAAGGGTGCATGTGGTGTGTGTGAGTCAACAGTCATTCACTTAAGAGACGGAAACAGTACCTCTGATATTGTACCATCAGCAGCATAGCCAGGAGGATCATGGGTATTCCAAGTGAAATTAAGATCATATTTGTGTTGAGTTTGTGAACTGACTGTTCCACCACTACAAACAGACACACACATATAGATGCAGATAATTCTATACAGGTAGGGACATTCATAAAAAAGAAAATAGTGTATTCAAGCTTCCAGACATCAACCAACGATCCTAACAAAGAGTACCCACCGACAGCATCGCTCCAGTCACTCCATTGAGGGTTGTCTCGGCATATGTCCACAATCCTTGTCCTCATCCTCACTATATAGGTGTGGTCTGGATCTGCATTCGGCTCTGTGTAAGACATCTGATCCATCAAGTCTTTGACTCTTTCCTTTTTTTTAAAAGATAAATATTCACCAGTTATCAATCTATTCAGACTTTTCTTGGCTGACTTTGCAGAGCAGTGGCTCCTTGATTAAAAAAAAAAGAAGATGTTTGTCTTGCATATGTATACAAAAAAATAAGGCACTTAATGATACATATTATTTATGGAGAAGTCACCAACCATATTCAGACATACTGTACCTGGTCACCCATGTCCAGCTGGTATTCAAAGCAAGAGGGGTTAGAGCTTACTCGACTGTAGGGCAGAGCCCATGTCACCAGCAGGTCTCCATCTTTGACTGATGCAGAGATGTTGTGGGGTGGAGACAGGACCTCTGTGGCACACACAAAATTAGTCAAATAACCAGTAAAAAAAAAAACCCCATTGAGGTCTGTTGTGAACTCTATGGATGGTCCATGACTTAACTGAAATATCTAAACAACGGCTGGATAGATTGCCATGAAATTTTGTACAGAAATTCACGATCCTCAGAGGATTAATCTCACTGATCATCCCCTGATTTGCTCGTCAGCATAATTAGCATGTTAAAACCAAGATGGCATACATGGTTAACATTATACGGGCTAAAATAATTTTAGCACACCGTACCATTGTGACTGTGAGCATGTTGCCATACAAGTATTAGCATTACAGCCTCACAGACCCACTAGCTCAATTGATAAAGCAACTTAAATCAATGTGAGGATGAATATTGGTCAGGAAGAGACACAAAATCTATGCATACAGATGGTTACAACCCTATATTAGCCAATTCTACAGTGCCTGGTTTAAAGCCTGTTGTGAGCTGCTCATCCCCGCAGCTTCTACAGTAAAGACCGCACCTTGCATCTTATATACCTCTAGCGGTTTACTAACCTGAATTGGGTGATTGCTGATAACTAACATCCGAACAACCACGACCACACAATTTTTCTACCATGTGACTCAGAAACAATCAAATTTTGTTTAGTTAATGGATACAATCAAAATAAAGTGTCACCCAGGGCATTGCTCAAAGTGTGGGCGCCACTGAAAACCATACTATAATTTGCAAATACTGAACAGCAGCTCAGAGTGTGTCTTGCGAGTATTACCGAGCGCGGCCATGTCGTATATGTAGGTGTACACTGTCCACTGGTCGTGTAGAGATATGTTAAACTGGAGGATGACATATGACAACTCATGATCTCGCAGAATCAGAGACCTTGATCCGTCTCTTTTCTCAGAGGAAAGGTTTAAAGAGTGAACTGGCGTTTTATCGTCACAAATACTGGATGAAGAGACAGAGAAAGGGAGACACGCTAAAAAAAAATGAAGATAGTCTACAGACATGCATGTACTGTGAATATGCATTAATTATCATAAATACTCATCAAAGCTATGTTTTCTATAATGTGTCAATAAAAATACCTTATATAGACAGAGAGCTGAGTATCCTTCTGTAAAGTGTGGAATGACCAGGAGCAGTTGAGACTATTTGTTGGGTAAAAAAGACAGAGGAAGTTATCGATCACCGCGGCCTCCTCTACATTAAGGCCCTGCACTGAAGAGGTCGGAAGAAGCTGAAGGAATAAACACATAGAACAGAATATGAAAAAAGAAATAAAATCTACATTTAAGCTGCAAGATTTTACTGTGCCCGTGTTTGATTCTCACATCACCAACAAACTTTTCATCCTGACAGACGTCTGGGTTGTCGGCCGCCGTCTCCGTTAAAAGAGAACATATATCTGCAGTTACAGCGCGAGAGAAAACACGATTAAAATTGATGTGCATCGTTGAGATCTAACTTAGAGAATGTGCAAACAGCAGGGTGCAGATCAGTGTGTGCATTAATGCAAGGCCATCAAAATGTAAACACGTCGCACATTCTGTTCTTCAGTACACCATGCTGAAGTAATCCATCAACAATATGGGTATTTTGCCTTAAATGGGGTAATGGAGGAAGCTGGTTGCCTTGCATACTGCCTAACTACAACATAACTAAAAAATCCATTCATTCTCTATAACTGCTTATCCTTTGCAGGGTCTCAAGAGGAGCCCATCCCAGCTGACATTAGGTTCGCCAGCTCTTTGCAGGGCTGACATATAAAAAAACAAACAACCATTCATGCTCACATTCACACCTACACACGGGCGATTTAGAATCACTGGGGCACTTGCAGAGAATCCACTCAGCTGTGGGGAGAGAACACCCAAACTCTACACAGAAACACTCCAACCGTTCAGCGGATTCCAACCCAAAACCTTTTTTTATAAGGCTACAATAATAACCACTTCATCAATGGCAGCCAAAAGTGTATTAATGTCAATACATCTCATAAGAGTTGTGCTCATTTTTGACTGCAATTGTTCATCATCCTGTAAAACTTAGCATGCAATGATTTGATTCCCATTGATACTGTGGGGGGTAAAGCATCTGGGAAAGCAAATGATTTTTGTGCTCACCTCACACTGTGCAGTTTGACACTGTGTGTGTAAAATAGGCCCCTACAAATTGCTTAAAATGTGTTATTTTTACAATGTGTTTGTGTGTGGGAGTGTATATGAGTAGTGTGTGTTGTCAAAAATTACCCACCACTTTGTGATGCCAACAAAACCAGCAAACAGGGCCAAAGTATTGAATGGAAAGGAAACAGCTCCATATCCAATCTAGAAGTATCTCATGCACACACACACACACACACACACACACACACACACACACAGAGAGAGAGAGAGAGACAGATATACATAAACTTGCCACATACAAAAAGCTGCTGTTTCAGTCATTTCCTGGCTGTTTAGACTTCCTCTTTTTAAATCTCTACATTTAGAGACTGACAGTAAGACATCTCAATGTTAAGATAATCAAAAGCGAACAGATTTCCTCATATTAGTGTTAATTAAATCTCTCAAAAATGATAAATAGATATAGGCCTACAAATGATTACTGGGTGTCAAGTTTTTAAGAATAAAAATTATTTTTTTAGAAACATTTTACAGTATATGTAATAATACCTTCATTGTAAATAGCATTAAGAAGTAGCCAATACCTGGTGCTGTCCCTCCACACGGTCACTGCCGGACTGGTCTCAGAGTGTCCTCCTTCCTGACAGAAGACAATGACCTTACTGGAGAAAGAAGGAGCATGATGTCACACACTGTACTCAGCTACAGGAAACCACCGGTTTCCTCTTGTATCTTGATTTACTCTCCGATACACTGCAAGACCAAAAAAAAGTTAAAATACCAATATAAAAATTATTTTATTTTATTTATCCTTTATTTAGACAGGAAGGTCCGATTGAGGTACAAGATTTGTTCTTACAGTGAGCCCTGGTCAAGTTTTAAAGAATAAGAATAATAAAAATCAACACACACCGATGATATAAGTAATATATTTACGGTAAATATTGTAAAAATGGATACAAGTAAAAGCTAAACTAGAAAAATATAAATTAAAAAATTAAAAAATTGGGATGCTCTGTAAAACAATAGTAAAGCAGAACGTGATCATTTCCTAACCCTTCCAGTACACAGACAATACAATACATCTAAAGTTGTAACTTATCAGCTTCTTGACTTTTTCAAAATGTAGATTTAATCTGAATTTTATGCCGGCAACATGTCTAAAAAAAAAAAAAAAATGGGACAGGGGCAACAAAAGACAGGGATTGCTCAAAAACACCTGATAAGTAGCCTGTGTGAAGTATGACGTGGCAGTGCATTGTAATCGTGATGCTACTCATGCAAAGCTCAATATTGGTTAATGCAATGCAAATTTAAGAAATGCCTCACAAGCTTCCTCTACTGAGTATGAGGTGAGTATATGAATGATTAACATTTACTTATAGTCTAAACTCTTGCTTGATTCATTATTTTGTGGCTGCATAAGCACCTGGATAGATTTAAGGTGTTATTATTTTAATAATGACAGAATTAAAGATCTATAAATCAATCAGAAAGAAGTCAATGGATGTTGTCAAACATTTTTAATAAAAATATTACATACACACAATCTGCAACAAATCCATTGATGTGCTTAAATTCTGACCCTGATATATATTGCAAAATAGTAAATATAAAGACATTATGCACATAGGCTCCTCATTCTCTTCCTCTTTCTTATTCTCTGGCCTCCAGCGACTTGATAGCTTGAAGCTCTGTAGAAAATCTCTCAGTCAGGTCTCTGCTGGCCTGCAGGAAACCGCCCAGCCTCTTCAACCGCTCAATGTCCTAAGAAAGACACACAAAGAGGGTTGAAGTCATGTGACATCATCCTAAAGTGTGCAGGTGCACGTGGATATCTCTATTTGTTATTCACACCTGTGCCTTTGTATCATTGCCATCATCAGCGGCAGCAGCAGCATGCAGTAATTCCTGCAGCATCGTTTGGAGCAGCTCAGCCTCCCATTGGCTGATCAAGTCGCCGCTGATCTCCCATTGGCTGACAGAATCACGCTCTATATCAACCAGGTCAGTAGAATCCATTCGATCCAAAGTGGAGACATATATTGACAAATCAACGGTCAGCATCTGGACAAAGAAAAATCACATGCAATATCAATGCAACTGGGGTGTGAGAGCTTCTGAACACCAGACGAATGTCAACAGCAGCAGCAACAATGGTGATGGTGGTGGTGGTGATGGTGATGGTGCACACACATACAAACATCCTCACCGCCTCTATCTGTTGGCCAACAGCTGCCATCTGTGGTACGTGGCTAAACTGCCGCACGAGTTTTTTCAGAGCGGGTTGGTAGAGCCTCATCCATTCATCCTTCACACTGAACTCACAAGAATGCATCAACTCATTCCTGTAACGGATCACCTGGAATCACACACACACACACACACACACACACACACACACACACACACACACACACACACACACACACACACACACACACACACACACACACACACACACAACAGAAAGTCATCATCAGAAATCCAGAAAGGAGGTCATATCTCTCTGGACCATTTTTAACAAATGCAAAATTTTGTCTTGGAAGCAAAATATTCAACATACCATTCCTTATTCTTTTGGTGGTTAGTCGGATACCGAGGGCTCATGATTAATATCTACCCACCTGGTAGTTTAAATTATTATTAACTTTATTTCAGCTAATATGGGCTCAGTTTTTTCTTCTTCTTTCTATTTATTCTGCTTTGGGAATTTTTCAGGCATCAGTTTCTAGTGTTAACACCCTTTTCATTTTTTTTTTTTAAATTAATGATTTATTTATGAGATTTCAAAAGTATACAAAATAAGAAGAATAAATTAAGACATAAAATAAACAAATAAATAATAAAATAAATACAACTATCACAACAGTGACAAAAAAACGGCATAAGTAGAAGAAACAAAAGATAAATTGCAACAAACCTTTTTGTTTGTTTTGAAGCAGTATGAGAAATCTCTTTAAATATAAGAGTTACAATATAGATTACTGTCTGACTTTCATTTAGTGAGGCACACATATTCACAATGTGCGAACCACTGGTTTATTAAACTGGAAAGAGTGGAAATATTTCAGCCTGCATACACGTAATTATAGTCTTGAAAGTACAAGGATTAGTGAATCTGCTCCCTGGATTGACCTGAAGTAGCTTCATTTCCCCTTTAAAACAATATGAATGTTTACCTCTCTCACACATTTTAGATCCACAGACTGGAAACAGTCACAGTAGTTGATTAGGTTGAGCAGAGCAGAGGCATCGCACCGATCTGCCCCCGTCACTTCCCCCTGACCCCGTGGCATGTAGGCCTAGAGAGAATTACAGACAGTGTTTTCAGATTGGAGGAACTTTTTCATACGTCTAAGAACTTAGATCTGAGAACATCACTTCGCATTGTATTGTATAACCGTAGTTCTTAGAACTCTATGCTCCTGCTTCAGAGTAGGTACTCTCCATGCACAAGAGGAACCGTGAGTGATGTTTAAGTGTACCCTGGTTGGTTGAACTCATGAATCAACGCAGCACCGTCTACCTCCATTTTTAAAAACCTGTGTGAATCTCAGAGATTCCCCAAGAACTTCACGAGATGCACAGGATCAGTTTGCTCTGTTCTGCTGTAATTACACAGCTTTATTTGGTGACATGATTATCATATAATTCAGCCAGTTCACATACAGTTCCTCCAGCTTTCATTGGAGGAGGTAATAAGAACCACAGCTCCCATAAACCTCATGGCTTTCAGTGTTTAAGCAGGGGCAACAGCACGATAGACTGATTTGTTTCATAACGTACTTCCTGTGAGATAGAGAAATGAGTAAAGGCCAGTCTTTGGGGGTTCTTTCTACTATTCCACTGTATCATGCATAATGAATGCATAATAGCACAGCAAATATGTGTTAAGTGAGTGTGTGTGGAGTGTTGTGGAGGTTACTTTGGCCAGTTCCCAGGAGTCTTTTCTCCAGTGGGGAGGGAAGCAGTTGCCCCAGTTGACACTCGCGGTCTCTCGTTGTCTGTGGTGTCTAAGGATCACCGTCTGCCACTCTGAACACGCCCTGCATGGTAAGAACTACACATAAGAACATATGCAAGTTAGTGTGGGAATAAGTGGGAAATATGAATATTGAAGATAGTCTACAATATGTTTCAAGTGCATTTAGTTAAGTACTGTACTTACAAATAGATTTGACCACTGTTGATTTGTCATTTTGTGGTAATTACAGTAATTAGTAGTATTAGTATTTACAGATCTAATACCAGAAAAAAACATTTGTGCTTTTTATTTCTTCTTAAAGTTGGCATTTTATATGACTCTTCGTGCTTTTCTTGGTACTTATACCTTGAAGCGACTGAATCAATGTCAATCTCAACCATTTGGTAGAGATGTGTATTTAAAAAAACTTATTATTGCCCCAGAGAAATAAGAAAATGCAAATAAATCATTTTTCCATTGCTTTTTCTTTAGTGGGGGACATTAAAGGGTTTAACAGTGCATTTTCAAAGTGCAATAATGCTTCTTTAAGTGAACTTAGGTAAAGGATGCGGATACATTTACAATCACAGTTCAAATTTAAGTACAGTATTTACAAGCAGAGTAAAACTTGAGGACTGATCTCACCGTGGTCCCTCTCGGTCTGCATGAAGTCTCACATGGTCTCCGTAGCAGAGAGTTTCGATAGAGCAGGTCTTCATGGAAAGCTCTCATGCGGAGGGTGATGAAGGGATGAAGGCCATCCTTCAGTAAAGGCAAACACTGCGCCGCTTTCAGCCAATTTTTATACTCCTTGTCGTTGAGACGGACTGCTAGCCCCTCCAGGTCCATGTCAGCTTCACTTCCTGAGAGAAAACAAAGAAGAAGAGACAGGTAGTTTAGCCCCGCCCACTCAATGCTAGCAACAGAGCGGCCACAAGATGGCGCTGACTGCATTTGTAAAGTTGGGATGAGGCTGTTTTGATCCTGCTGGTGGGTTGAGGACGAACGTGTGCTGATGCTGTCATAGAGCTTTAATATGAACTAATACAGTTCGTACAGTCTGCAGAGCCACGAGGCACAAAACTATTCTGATTTGTTCTGTGGGATGTATCCACAGTAGCTCCCTGGCTAAAAGGCTAGCTTAGCCCACTATTACTGCCACTGCCATACAGCAGTGACCAAGGTAAAAATGTGGAGCTATTAATCTTAATGAAAATATTTATTTCAACACGTTTCCATCATACATTATTCTTCTGCATTTCGCAATAATATATAGATAGATGAATAAATATAAATAAATAAATAAACAAACACTCATTCACTTGATAGTTATTCAGCTTTCTTCATGATCTACCTGAAGAAAACTGAAAAAACAACAACAACTGAATATCAGCAGTTCCGGCTACAGTACAAGCTACAAGCTACAGCTATAACTTTAAAACTCATTATCCATGAAATTAGAAGCAAAGACACGTAATTGCCCTATCCCACAAAGAATCCTTTTAAAAACATGGATCTGGATGATAATCCTGGACACCACTAAAATCTAACATACCCTACTTCTTCAAAATCATTTCATCAAAAATCATCTGTTCATAACTTGTTGAGTAATATAACCTCCTTGGTGGAGGTAAAAAATGTGGTTAGGAAAACCAAGATATTGAGCTGAAAGATGTTAAATTGGTCAGTCGAGCTGAGGGGGATTACAGGGTTGTTGGTTTATCATTACGAACAGTCCCCTTTATATTACACAGTCATTTGATTTGTTGTTAATATGAAAATAATAGTGTCTTCAAATAAATATTTCAAAAATTATGAATAGCATTTAATAATTGACATAAATAGATTTTTTTTGTTTGTTTGTTTAAAGGAGCCCCCTAGCTGCTGGGGTCTAAGCTGGTGAGATCAAACACCTTTGTTCATCATATCTGATTCCATCACCTGATGGAGTCAGTGCATTGTGCCACCCTGAGGCAGCCCCTTATGAGCGCTGGCATCACCAAGATGATTCATCTGCTTTCTGTCGCGTCGACAAGGGAAGGAAAACCCAGAAGAGCTGGGGCCCCCAGCTGCGTACACTGATGCCCCCGAGGCTGCTGCTGGAGGTGTTCATCAGGGAGGAGCTGGAGTTTCTGACTTATTCCATCTATCAACTGACACTATGGGCTTGCAGGAGGAGCATGAGCCAATTCAAGCCAAAGCAATAGGAACAGACCTAACTTGTGGAAAGTAAATACACAAAACACTTCAAATCATAAAGGTATTGGCATTGCACCATCCTTTCCTGGGTCTGATGTGGGGTTCTTTGGTGAGTTTTTCCTCACTGCTGCAGATAACTGTCCAAACTTTGAAAAAATGACATTATTTTCCAACCTAGATGCAGTTTGACAGCAGAACAACTCCTCAGCTACGTGGTTACACAACATCGACGGTAAATTTTGCGCTTCGGGTAATAAGCATATTTATTGTAGAAACCAACAATTATTCAAACAGGAAACCACAACAAAAATACTCCTAAATGCAAGACCCAGTTACATTAGTAGAACAAGCTTAATGGGCCACAATTCAATATTATTATTTTCCCCCAGGATTACACTGACTTGTCTTCAGTCTGTCACAGCAGTGGAGCAAACCCAGGAGAAGGCAGAGAGAGAGAGAGAGAGAGAGAGAGAGAGAGAGAGACCAGGTGATCAGTGAAAGCACAGGATGTGCTCACAAAAAAAAAACTTCATCCAGCTGAATCAAGAGAAAAACAGCTTCTGCCATTTTGTATTGTAATTTTACAGAATTAAACATAGATAAGACTGAGACATTAGTTTTTCAAGGAACTAACTGCACATATGCACAAAACTGTACAGTTATAGTTACATATATATAAGAATTACCACGATCATATTGTTATTTTCAAAATGTTCAAAACAGCTCACATGATACACAAAACATTTATAAAGTGAATATATGTATAATATATGTGAAGATCTGTTTATTATAAGCTAATTATTTCTAGCCTCATTAGCAGTGTGGTTCTATGGATGGTAATGGTGTAAAATCTGGTCAGTTGGACTATTAGTTTGGTCCAGACCAGTGGCGGATCTAGAATTTTTCTAAATCAGGGCCCATAGAGGGGCCACATTTTAACCGAGGGGTGCCAACTATCCCAACTATATGTCCAACATTCATGCACATTTCCTTATTCAGTAAGATGTATACACAGACTATATCACCAGGCATTCATAGCTTTTAGTAAAGACACACACACACATGTGATTTTTGCCTCATAAATACTATAAAGATTCATAGAACAACTCATACACACCCACTCACAATTTTTCCAAGCTCTGCAAAATGCATTGATAAGCAAGTGCATGCACACACACACACACTGCAGTGTGTGAAATTGGGTCAGCAGTGGAGAGTGGGCTTTAATGCTGAGCACATCCACTCTCTAAAACTGATCTGCATATTCATGTGGGTGGCTATCAAAATGACAAACACGCAAGTAGACACACACAGATACATGCACTCACATAAATAAGAACATGCATGCATACACATTGGCCTATACTTATCCATGCCACACACGTGTCCACATGCACACGTACAATCAAATGCACACACACAAACATCACAGATCAGACAACAATGCACAAAGCACAAACCATGAATCTCATGGATATTGCAACTGTCAGGGAGCCACAGGGGGCATTTATGTTCTACTCATTCTAATTCTGTGGCTAAAAATGAGCTTCTTCCTCCTCTAGCTGTGCCGTGTCAATCGAGGGAAGTGAAAGGAAAAGGAGCAAAAAATGCTCCTTTTCCTTTCACTTCCCTCCCTCCCTATGTTCCTCTCTTTCCCCCGCTGGCAAAAGCAGTGACCATTTTTCACAGCAAAGTGAAGTCTGGTTAATGCTGGCTACCCAGCAGAACAGCTCTCATTACTTCAGAGCGCCGGAGTGAGTCATAACATTGTCAAAAGTCTTAGAAGTGCTCACACTCCTCCAATAAGATATTCACGCACCATATTCACCATCACCAGGAATTATTCTGCTGATAAGTGCATAAAAGAGTTGGAGAAAGAGAGGCAGAGTGAACCAAAGGTGTTAAAGAGACGATGCAATGGGAGAAGAGGAGACAGATAGAGAGAGGGAGAGAAATGGAGGTCTCTCCCTAAGGATATACTTGTCAAAAAGCCCTACTTTGCATTTCTGACTTTTTCAGTGATGAACATTTTTCTCTGACAAAGCATTTTCCTGCTTATTTGCAGACGGAGGGAGGAGATGGGGCTCAAGTTGGAACGTGAGAAAGTGAAAGGATGTAACAAAGGATTCAGAGTCAGTAAGCAGATAGCTCTGAAGGCCGCTAGGGGCTGGGGAGAGGAGGGGGAAGGGTGGAGGGAAGGGGTGGTGGTGTTGCAGGCTGGTGGGGTCTTTTGAAGGGGGAGATGGTAGGGGAAAAGAGAAAGGAGGAGATGGAGAAAATGAGACACAGAGAGAGAGAGAGAGTGTGTGTGTCTCTTGTGTATGTGCATGGGGACCGACACAGCGAGGCCTGAGCATGTGATTTATTTCAGAATACTAATGTCTCTTTGATCTCCCTGCTTAAAAAAACCCCACCCTGCTGGGATTGTGGGCACTCACGACACACACACACATGCACACACCCCAACACATGCACGCAAATGCATATATGTATTTATATACATGACTGCACCCATGCATACCTGCGAGTGCACAAACCCACATTAATATTGTTGTGTCCCCTCCACTGACTCATTTACACACACATCCAGGGCGTCTAATCTGCTTTAACTATCATCAAATCCATAGAGATCCAATTACAAAGATAGAGGGATATTTGTTTTTCTCTGTACATCCTAAAAGACTAATTAAATTTTCATGTAAAGATGAAATTATTTGATACAACACAAAAGTCTTTTCATTGCAATGTAATTTGTCTTAATTGGGGATCCTGTGACTATTCCTCTCTATTTCAGCTTCATATGTAGGACTCGTTATCCCGTACAAACCTCTTATGCTCTAAAATTATTTCTTTTATCAATCCATCATCATTCAAAGTCAGGGTCACAGGGTGTTGGGGCTATCAATAGGGGCAAATTTGGTTATTAGAATATGATTAATGATTATTAAAAATGACCATTAAGTATATAATGAATTTGATATTATTACTAAAATTAATAATGATTACGGGGCACCACCCTGGAGACAGGGAAAAATGATCATTAATCATCAAGTGAATTTAATGTTATAATTAAAATTAATATAATTACGGGGCACCACCCTGGAAACAGGGAAACAATTAACCAAATTCTTTTTCGTCTCAAACGAACAAGGAAGGGAGGAGTATGAGCGCTGACCCTCGCAACCAGCCTTTAAAACAGTATTAATGCAAAAGAATGCAAAACAACTTCTCTTTAAAATATAACAAAGTTTATTAAAAATGGCAATATCGATTTTCAGTCAACACACTTCGATTAATCAACTCGGTTATCGACTACAACTACTGACACAATCAAGATACATGTACAAAGAGAGTCAAGGGTAAAACAGTATTGGTGCTGTCCGGTGCTGAACCTATTGTTGAGGCCCAGGTATTCATGTCTCTGTCCGGTGCTGAACCTATTGATGAGGCCCAGGTAGCCACGTCTTATCTTATCTTACCTTATCTTATCTTATCTTATACATGTAAATACTAGTATCCTGGTTACTGATGTCTGTGTTGTTTTGTGCGTGGAGGAAGCCGGAGAACCCAGAGAGAACCCACACAGACACAGGGAGAACATGGAGACTCAACCAGAGAAGTCCTCAGGTGGATCTGAACCCAGGACCTTTTTCTTTGAGGCTACAGTCCTACACCCTACCTTCACTGCGCCACCTGGTTTGGGGTCAGATTATCTCTATTCACGTTGCTCTGGGGACAAACATGAGCCTCATCTTCAGACAGATGAGATTTTGCCGTAAGCTCTGAGATAAAACTCCTGTCTGTTATGTTTTATACGACAACCTTAAAAAGAAGAATATATTTAGTTTATTTTGGATTTGAATTTTAGCGCCTGTAACAGGCTGTGTGATGTGGATGGTAACGTCTACCTGTCAGCTCTCAGGTGAGATCAGACTTCTGAAGGAGGAGAACGTCAGACTGCAGAACCAGCTGAAGGAGGCCACCAGAGGTACGATGTCAGGCTGACGACCAGAGAACAGGCATTTGGTTTCTGAGTGGCCTATTTAACTCTGTACGGTCATGTGTCTCATGCAGAGAGCAGTAAGGAAGTGGAGCAGCTGAGGCAGGTGGTGCTCCTCAAGCGGGTCAGTTTGAAGGAGGCGGAGCTAAAGGCTGAGAGGTGGGTGGAGCAAATCAGAGATCTTCAAGCTGAGGCTGAAGCTCGTGACTGAGAGATGATGCAGCTGAAACAGGACAGACAGAGGAAGCAGGAGGATGTCAACAGGTGTGTTTGTGTGCTTTATGAGGGCAAGTTTAAAGGTGGAGACACTCAGGCTGCTTCACCAGGATGAAGGGAATCAATTCTGATTTTCTGCCTTGATATGACACAAAGATGTGTGTGTGTGTGTGTGTGTGTGTGTGTTTTCTCATAGACTCCAGCATGAGGTGAGCGTCCTCCAGCAGCAGCTGTGTGAGAGCCGCCGTCTGGTTCACTCTCTTCAGTGTGAGCTCCAGCTGAACCACAGAGAGGGTGGAGTCTCCTCAGACTCAGGTAAGTGATGCTGCAGACACTGACAGCCCAGCACTGGGACATGCCATCAGGGACATGATGGCGTTAAACCTGCTTCACACTTCTGTAGACAATCTGCAGCTCAGAGTCTAAATTCAATGGTGCTTACACTACATGTGGTACTTAGACTACAATACAATATAATACAATAACGACGACGACAACATTCCCATTTGAACAATAACAACGACGACAACATTTCAATTTGAATAATAAATCACAAATATATCATTATGCCTCTCATCATTTAAACAAATTGAAATGTGGGAAATCACTTTTGTACAACGATATAACCTGTGCCTATGCAGTTGATATTTCTAATTAAGTTGGATAAAATTCAAATTCAGGCCTAATGTTCCCTCCAAGACGAACGGATTTGGTGTTATACTCAGAACAAACACTAAAAGAGACCAAAAATGTTTTTACATAGCTTAATTATTTGCAGGAAATTAAATTTGCAGTAAATTCGGGAGTTTATTGAGTTAGACATTTTTTTAACAGACATCCATGTTGTCAACTCAGCAGTGCCAGTCAGCAGAACCATCAAGGACAAGCCGGCAGTTTGTCAAGCGAACAGTAGATGGCGACATTGAGAGGAGGGAGGCTGAGTGGCAGAGCTGAGGTAATGGCTCTCTGGTCTATTGTTCCCTGAATTCATCCTCACACTCCACCCTCTCCTTATGCCTCCCAGTCTAACTTCCCCCTCACGGACTTCAAAGGAAAGGAAGGAACTAGAAAATAAGGTGTATTCATTTGCTCCCCTATCCCACCCCTACGTGTTGTAGCGGATATGCTTCTTAATTGCTTGTGCTAAATATATAACCTATTTTTTTTTATCCTTTATGAAAGCCTAAATGATGATCTGAGCAGAATCTATGCAAATGCCAGAAGCCCTCATAAAACATTAACATCACCTCATGCACGTCAAGCACCTTGAAAACAAGTTGGAAGAAAGAAAAAAGAAAAAAAAGAAAGAAAAAGGACACTGTGAAGCACCGCTCGGCCCGAGTATGGCTCAATAAGATCTGGCACACGGTGCTGCAAACTCTGACAGACATTCCTCAGCATCTTTAACCCTCAACCCAGAAGCCTCGGCGCAGACTGAACTCTGTGAAGTAGATCAATGGGAGGATTATCGCAGGACCAAGATGCCAGTTATAGAGCAGCCCTGTGCTGCCTCAGTGAGGGAAGAAGATTGAGAGGCTTTCCTTTGATCTTGTGCTGGTGCATCTGAGAGGGCCCCGCTGCTGATGATAATGATGCTGAGGCCCATAGCAGAGAGCCAGGCTGGGCCTCGGCTGCGCTCTCCCTCCCATTCCTATGCTGCTGATATAAAAGGCTGGCCTGTGGAGGTTTGAACAGGATTTAGTTGACGGATTGCGGATTTATGTGAATTTATCCCAACAAATGTTGTTTTCTTCCTGGAAAGGAATGTTATTGATGCAACAGTGGTGTGGGTTTGTGTGTGTGTGTGTGCGACTGTGTATATGCTCCAGTAGTTTCCTCCATCACATTAGATCCAGCTGAACACCTCTGTCCTCTTTCAAGGACACCCCTCCCTGCTGCACGTCTCTGTCCCTCGGCCTCTGTCTCTGTTTCTCTTCTCTCTCTCTCTAACATACACACACACACACACACACACACACACACACACACACACACACACACACACACACACACACACACACAGAGACTTCACATATACACACTTCACACACACTGGCACTTCCTCTCTCTCACTCTGTGTGACAGGCCACGGTGCTGGAGACGGCTGCTGACATTCTGGACAGTTAAAGGCTTAAGGTGGAATGGGTATGTGTGTGTGTGTGTGTCTCAAAGGCATATAGATAAGGCCGACAATTCTTCCTTCAGTGTATCCCTGCATCTTATCTGAGTGAGTGCTGTTGTCACACACTGAATCTCTAACAGCACAACGGCGCTATGGTGTTTGACGCCGGACTCCTTTTTCTTTCTGTTTGACCGTTTTGCCAAAGCTCAATGATTATGATAATAGGATGTGAGGTCAATAATCTCTTAATTAGTGCTAAATGGGAATTAGATTAGGCTTTTGTTAATTGCAGAGACAGCTCTAGTTAACTAGATTAGTGCAGTGTGGATTAGGCCTGGGATGAGGACAGAGCGGTGGAGGTTAGAGAGGGAAAAGTTGACATGTTCGGCCTCAGGTCACAACCTGTGCTGACCAGAAACACATTATCTAATTGGCTGTCAGTCAGCTTTGGAGAGAGGTGTCAGGACTGCCTATTGGCTACAGAGCACGGACAGCAGAGTGCTAATGTCTGCAGGCAAGACAGTTCAACAATACAGGGGGATACAAGACATAATCTCAGTCACCTCACCATCTCCACAGCAACAGAGCCTGTCTAACACCTCTCTAACAAATAGTCCTGCTCTCCTCTCTCCTCCAGTGTTCTGTTATTTATTTACTCCCCCATCTCTCTCTCATCCTTTTGCTCCTAAAGAGCTTTTCTCTTCAACTGACCTCCTATCTACTTCATTTGATGGGCCCCTGCTAAGAGGACTCCATCCCCTCTCTCTCTCTCCCGTTGCCTTGTCTTCTTCGCTCTCACTCCCTCTTTTCTCCACGCTTTGCTCTCTCTCTCTCTCTCTCTCTCTCTCTCTGATCATCATCCTCCCCGCCTTACTTCCCTCTCTACCCCTGTCTATTCTGTGGCCCAGCGTGGGTGGCTGAGTTTAATGAATTCTCTTTTCTCTCTGCAGCCAGGCGGTGATTTCTGATTGTAAAGAGGTGTGTGCGCATTGGAATTGTGTGTGCGTATAAATGAGTGAAGGACACAAAAATACATGTTAGCTACTCACTCTCAACTTCCATGACTATGACACTTTTATCATTCTAAATAAATAACGGCCTTCATCCCGATCAGGGCTTCAGGTTGCACTTTAAAATAGATTTGCCCCGTTATCTGTCTGTTGTTGTTGTGAAAAATGTTTCCTGCAGCTAGAAACATGAGTCAAGAGTGTGCTTTGTCCTCTGCCTGCAACGTCTGACTAATGCGCAGGAAAATAGAATAACAGTCAATAATTATAGATGGCGTCTCAGGCAAGAGCTCGGATGATTTTTTAGCTGACCAGATTCTGTTTTGTTGTGCATAAGTCATAAATGTGGGGGTTGATTGATTGGCAGGATTTCATATAGGCATCTTATATGTGAACAAAGTCAGGACTTATCTCAGTATGAGTGTGTGGACAACTGTTTTCAGACTGTTTATGGTTTAGCAGCATGACATAGCATGCTGTCACGCTGCTGTGATCTGTAGCTAGCCATCTGTACCGTCCTGGGGTCAGTTTATCTGCCTGTAGCACATCAGATGATGCTATTTTCTATTGGTTGCTCTGCAATATGAACTTATTTTATCTTGTGGCTGCAGCTGAACCTGATGGTCAAAATGGATAGTTTGCTAACAGGTTGCATACCATTCACATGCACAGGTGCGTGAGATCATCTGTTTCCTAAAGGAGAGACTAAACATCATCATCGAGCCTGAGACCGTGTTGAGGTTGACGGACCAAGTGTTTTAACTGTTAGGCTAACAGTTTTAAGCTTCACACTTGTAGTTCAAACGTTAGAAATGTAGCCCTGGCCAAACAAATGTGGTTTGGTGAACACGAATGAAAACTATCTTCTTGGGAACATTAGGAAATTTTCTCAAGTGACTGTGAGCTGTGGTTTCATTACGTCACTGAAAAGTGAATCTGCTGTGTGAAAATGTGGCAGAACTTTGCTCGGAAAGTGCGCGGAGGAGCTCAGTCAACTTTCCAAATAAACGTTAAAGTAGAATTGGGTTGCATCCCCCTTTTCGTGCCAAATACAAGACTTCAAAAGGATGAACCCCGACCCACCCCCCACCCCACCCCTCCCTCAAATCTGAGCTGCAACTCTGAAAGTGGATCATCTCCACATCTCCAGGTGTTGCTGCATTTGTCCTGCCTGCTGATTGGATGGACGGATTAACTGCTTAACGAGGGGAATTAGTTTAATATGATAATTGTCTCCGTGATGAAAACATATTTGGTAATTCCCTGTGGCCTCTGCTTTTCTGTCCTCCTGATTAAAGACACTTTCATTCTGGCAGACACTCCCAAATAATGGAACAGTTGTTGTTATGACCAGAGGACAATGCTCTGAGGTGCACTGACACACACACCCACACACACACACACACACACTGAGAAACACGCTGTCCCCTGTGTGTAGCCCCCCCTGTGGTATGGTAATGAGCTGCTAATCTCTCTGGTTTACACAGCCAGACTGTGTTTGTGTGTGTGTTTGTGTTTGTGTGTGTGTATTAAGGTGCTATGTGGAAAAGCCAGAGGAATTCTCTTAGGCCATCAACCTTCTGCTCTCACTTGGTGCAGGCTGTCAACACATTAAATAGTGGAATCTGTGTGTGAGAGTGTGTGATGGAGGGAAAACTCCACAAGAACACACTGTAAAGCAAAA